>JARVJO010000165.1:2095422-2114886 GCA_031762555.1 Cynodonichthys magdalenae | reverse complement strand
TGAAGGCAAAAGGGGGTCCAACCCGTTACTAGCATGGTGTACCTAATAAAGTGGCCGGTGAGTGTATGTGTGTATATGAAATTAAGCTAATCAACTACAAAATATCTTACATCATCATCTCCGCAGCTCAATTTTATGCAGTCTGCTTATCAGGCAACATATCCGCATTCAGCTCCTGGTCTCTGTCGTCCATTTACAGATGGTAACCTGGACGCTCCTTTTCAAATTAAATTCACACACACAAACTATACAACAACGGTCATATCAAATGCATTAATTTAGTTAAAATCAGATTTTCTCATACAATGAATGCCAATTAACAACTAAAGTCATTTCAAGGTAATTTACTTTAAGCAAATAGATCCAAATTGTATTAAATCACATGAAATCCCATTTAGTTTAAAATATTGTAGCCCAGTCATACTACAATGCAACTTAAATTTGGTGTAAAATATTGTCTTTTTAGAGAAACAAGCATATTTCATCAAATCTTGACTTCGATGCAGTCTTCCTTTCCTGAACAATCCCTGGGCAGCAGCAACAGTGGAGAAGAACCAATCCCTTTGAACAGATCCCAGATGGGTGGTCATATGCCTTGACCAGCTGACGATTGAGGCAAATAATCATACGAGCTTAAACAAGCATGAATAAATAGAGAAACAATGTGGGCTAACAAAAGAATTCAACCGTTTGTTTGTATGCAGGACTTCTAGCCAATGGCTAAAAGCAGTTCTTTTACTTACCATTTATGTCTGAATTTCCCAACTGTTAATCTCTTCTCTTTTATTTTTTTTAAACTGGGACATTTTGCAATTTATAAAAGTTAACTTTACTTTAACACATTGTATATTTGCTTCAGACAGTCAACATTGTCACAGTATACTTTTAGAATTTCTTGAGCTTTTAATGTAGTTTTATATCATAGTTTTTAAATTTGCTTGTTCAGTTTTAAATGGTCAGCCAGTTATTTGTTTTATCAGTGAAGGGCAATGAGCTGCTCACTACACTATCATTTCCTCTCTTTTTCATAAGAGATGAAAGCTGTAGATCATCTGGGAAACCAGTCAGCTGGGTAAATCTGCACAAGTTCTCTGATGTTTAATGAAAAAAAGATATTAGTTAATCAATAAGAATATATTGCATAATCTTTAAGGTTTTTTTTTTTAACAACCTTTGAGAATTTAACAACCTGGTAAAACAGCAGAAAATGACAGAGTGATTCTTTTATCAGGCAGCTGCTAAGAGTTTTACATTGGATGCTTTCCTTCACTCGCTGCAGCAGAGCCACAAATCTTTGAAGCTCCTTCTTCCGAGAGCTTCGCTGTTAAACATTTAACATTCAAAAATTGGAACGAGAAGGGGGTGATTTTTTTTTTTTTTTAGTTCAAGAGACAGCCATTCATGGTCGCCACATGCTCCTGCATCTCTCCCATCCACCGGACCATCATAATCCCACCAAACCCCTACTGCTCCTTCCCTGTTCTTCACTTTTGACCCATGCTGATAGAACGAGAGGCATCGCAGAGGCCCTCAATAATTTAACTGTACAAGTCCTCTGCCTCAGATCTGATGTTGCCTGCTTTGTTTGTGTACCCCATGAATTCATAGTCTGTGTACCAGTGTGCTTTATTTGTTCTTTTTTTCATGGTGATGCATTCATGTGATTGAATTATCCATCTATGTGAAGTGGGGCTACCCTGAATACAATTTCACTGCCTTTGAATATCTGCTTGTACTTCTGAATGCATATCTGAGTGCTTCTTCTGACAAAAGAAAAATATAGAAGTTACATTTATCCCCTGCATTTGGTTTCTTATCATTTAAAAGGTTAAGACTTGCCCAAATGTTTGCCCATAGTCTCATTTGAACTGACCCACGACTGACCTTCAAACTAAGAAGATGGCAGGAAACTTTGATTGTTTTTGTTTTCTCTGAAAAACTCATATTCATTATTCTATTGGTTCGTTACATAGAGATGGGAAATGAGCCAACAAAGGAGCTTTTTAAGCACTTGCTGTTGTCAAGTCTTAGGAAAACATAATCTGCTCATTAGTGGTTCACACAATCACACTTTAAATACCCAACACTTTTTTTCCAAACATCTAATGTGCTTTTTAAAAACACATTTAAAGTCTAAATATTGTTTTTGTTAAGGTTTATTGAAAAGGAAAATATCTTGCACTCTAATTGATGTTGAAAGATAGAATACTGTGAAATTGAAAAAATTAAGTGAATATTTATAAAATTGCAAACATTGCCTTTGTTAACACTAGAAAATATATTGTCTATGTTTTCTATAGTTTAATATCTTGAAACACATACCCATGGATTAGATCCTTTTTAAAGTTGTGAATCTGTAGAGAGAAATACGGTAATCTGACAAGTATTTAGATCCCAACTGTTTACAGAGCAACTTGCATTTGTTCCTAATGCAGAATCTATCTGTAGTTCAAGCTGTGTGGTTAGCAGTCATTGACTCTTACATAAGGAAAGGTTGTTGTTGTAAATCAGCAGTAAAATGTGTTTTCTATGCACATACATACACACAGTCACTGGCCATTTTGTTTGGTACATCTTTCTAGTACAGGGTTGGACCTCTTTTTGTTTTCAGAACTGACATATTCTTTATGGCATCGATTCATTATGGTGTTGGAAACACTCCCGAGTTTATTTTCTCATGATGACATCACACAGTTGCTGCAGATTTGTCAGTTGCACATCCAATAAGAATTTCCCAATTCACTACACCTAAAGGTGCTGAATTGGATTGAGAACTGGTGACTGTGGAAGCTGTTGGAGTCCAGTGAATTGAGACCCATCAGACCAGGCAATGTTTTCTCTTATTGTCCTTTTTTGGTGAATTTGTGTGAATTGTAGATCAGTTCCATGTTCTTAACTGACAGGAGAGTCACTCGATGTGGCCTTCTGATGTATCTTCTGATGTACCCATCTGCTTTAAGGTTCACTGTGTTGTGTGTTCAGAGATGATTACTCTTGCATGTAAAAAGTAGTTTTTTGAGTTACTGTTTCCTATAATCTTAAACTGGTCTGCCCATTCTCTGATTTCTGACATAAACAGGTCATTTTTGTGCTCAGTGTTTAGTTTATCTTATTTGGACCATATACACTTTAAAATGTATCAATCTTTTACCACAGAGTTGAGAAATGACAGGTTATTTCTTGTGCCATGCCAATTTTTCTTTTTTTTTCTTTAGATAATGTTTTTCCTAACCATAGCAAAACCCACAATAGCTCTTGAATTTGTCATTTTTGTGTTTAAATGTTTTAAAGCTGAAGGCCTCTTGAGTAACCATAAATATTGAAAGCTCTCCGTTAATGTTTTACACATATATCTCATTGGAGCCTGAAATTGATTTGAAGTTGGCTGAAAGGAGACAAGCGTTTTGAAAAGCAAGCCCAGGAGACGAAAGTAGTTTGAGTTTCCCTTTTTTTGGTGGGGATTAGCTTAACATTCTCTTAATGTAAGATTGATAAAGGCTTGACATATCCTAGTGAGCCCTATCTTTTTTCCCTTTTCTTCACTCAAAGTGTTTGAGATATTCAGCTATCGCAGTCTTTCTAGGCACAGCAGTTTTTGTCTTCTTTTTTTCCTTCTTCTTCTTCCAACTAAGCTGAAAATTGACTCTCGTATCCCTCAGGGATATATTACCTAAAAACACAACATTTTCCTGGCTTAAAAAAATCAAGCCATTACTTTTCAGACAAACACTTGCAGTATGACAAAGAGGAGGCTCCCTCTCTTAATTTTCTTGAAACATTTGCTGACCCTACATTGCTTTGCTCACTTCAGAACAGTAAAAAAGTCCTGGTGTAAGCATTACATAGAACAAAAGAAAAAGTACAACTGCAACATGTACAGGAGTAAGAATGTACCACTTGTTAGGTGTGTTATGATGTTTGAAGTATTTTTTTAGAGGATATGGTCTTTGAAGACCTAAGTTTTATTTTGATTTTTGGAAAGTAAAAAGGGACTGGTTTGGTGTCATTATTCTGGAACCACAAATAAAAACTGCCTGTACTCGAATTGTCCTGTGCCTGGTAGAAGCTTAAACATGCATTTGTGTTTGCCTTGCAGTCGTGCTTCACTATAAAGTGATCATGTTTTCTGCAGAAACCTCTACTAGCTCAATAGTTCCCTGGTAAAACGTAGTGATGAAGAATGGGTGGATTTCATTTGCCTCAATCTCTGCTCAACTTTTTTTGTTCTGAGTCCTTTTTTGCACTGTTGATGAGTCAATGTTTGGTGGGATGATAGGTGATGATAGGATGATCAGTCAGTGTTATTTCTACCAGAGCTCTCTAACTGTTCCAGTTTTGCTATGAAAAATGTTTCATTGTTACTGATCAGTTGCACTATGTACTTTCAATGAACTTAATGAGCTGTTTTGTGCTAAATATGGCAATATGTGTTAGAAACAACAGCAAAGGACTGAGTACACATCTTTGAGGGACTCCTGAACTTAGTTTGATGGACTGTGGCCCTTTACAACAAACTCATACTATCTATTGTCATATTCACACAGTCAAAACACATCTTAAATTCAATTCTAAAAGCCTCCTTGGTGCTTTTATATTTACACATCAGAGTGCATTAAGCAAATTATTCTGATAAAGGAAGTAATATTTTACTGATAATTGCTGTTTTGAATTATTTTTTTCAAGAAATATTAGTAGAAAGAGAAGAGATATTTGTGCAAATTAGTTTGAATGTTGCCAATTCCTTCTAATCCTTAACTATTAGTCTCATTGCGATGGCAAACTAAAAGATGACCTCAGATTTGTTTTCCTGGAACTGTAACTGTAATGTATTGCAGATTATAGAATTGGCAACAGCTTTTTGCCTTCCTGCAGTCTTTCGCCATCTGTGATGAAAAATCAAGACACTTTCAGATGGAGGAGTTTAGCAGAGACAAATTTCTTAGATTTAGTTAATGGGAGTAGAAATATCAGGGTAAACAAACAAAGAACAGGTATGCTTGAAGTAATTTTATTAGTTTTCTCATCTTCACATGGTGGAAATGTTGAAAAAAAAAATAATGGTTGAAATAAATATAATTTTATTTATGTCCAAAGATAAATTAGGTTGGTGCTGTGTATATAAATTCAAAATCTACTAGTAAAAACAGTTGAAAAGATATCGCGAAGAAAAAAAAAATACTAAACATTTATTAAAAAAAGAACAATTTACCCTTTCCAACACATATTTTTGCATTTTGTTGCCGAGTGTTTGTGTCTTCTCTGAATTAAATGAAATAAATGCTTTTCTGTAACATTTTGTGACATAAATCCGATTATAAACCAGACTCGGTTATATGTGAATTTCCTATAACACAAATCAGAACTGCAGAGGTCAAGTTGTTGGACATACATGCACTTCAGTATAGGTAACATTTAGGCTGTTCAGCTGTTAAGTGGAATCCATCAAGCTCTTACTCTGATATAAAAACCCCTCAGTCACATAGTAATGTATGATGATTGTGAAAGCATTCATCTGTTTGTTCAGGAGTTTCATGCATGGCAGTGCTGAATGAATTGTGATAAAAACACTTGAGAAATCAACAAACAATCCTTACTGTTGCTACCTAGTATTTTTTTCTAGATCAGAATGAGCTCACTGAAGCAGATAGGTGATTGCATTTTTATATCTAGTCACAAAACATTGATTAAACTGCAGGGCCTCCTGAAAAGTTTTACTTTTTTACTTGAGTACTTTTAATATCAGTCTCTTCAGGATTGTTTGAGAGTTGGGATGTTGGAGCAATAGATGAGGCACTTTCAAATCCTTCATGTATTGTCGAGTTGAGCCAAACATGTAGACCTGAAACCTTGTTCTGGTTCAGTTTCTCCAGCTGTTTCTTTGCCTTCTGGAGTCAGATATGGTGGGAGGCTTTATTGTTTCTAATATTAATGAGTCTTTGTTAAAGTTCTTGACAAAAGTGCAGAGGTGAGACTGTAGATGTGTGATCAGAAAGTTGTGGCCCCAAGGAGGGAGGTGCTGGGAGGAGAGATTCTTGAATCTGTTTGAGAAAAGCAACAACTTTGTTCAAATGTCTACAAGTGTCAGAGGGAAATCCACTTATTTAGTGTTTATACTTATGACCAAAAGCAGATGTTTGTTGCACAGTGTGAATAAATGAAGAAGAAGCTGCAGCTCCAGGGCTTTTGTGTATGAACTGTCAGTGTGGGTCAGCGCTGCACACTGCCACTGAAGTTCCAGGGCCACTAGAAATAACTCAATTCTCTAAGGGCAGGATATAAAAATGCCAAAACTGCAGTAAAATTAGTTTCCAGGTTCTACGCTTTGTACATAGTTTGACATTCGGGGATTCTGAAAAAGAGTCCTGCTCTTTTGTAAAAGGAAAATAAGAAAATGTTTCAAAAGTACGCTAATGTTTCCTTTCAGCTTGCCATGACTCACCCCAGCCACCACCTCAACTTTGGCATGAATCCCGATCATGCTCGCAACTCGCTGTCCAACTGTGGCATCCGCCAGCCGAAATATGGCGACAGGAAGGTCCACCACATGTACATGAGGAAAAAAGGTCAATATACACGCAGCTACATTCCTTTCCCCTTGTTTTTACTTTTTTATGTTCATTTTTCTCTGTATGTCACTGTGCCTAACCCTTTCATCCTGTGGATCATTTTTTCTTTTCAGGAATCAACACGTTGATTAACATCATGTCTCGTTTGGGGCAGGATGACCCCTCTCCTTCCAGGTGGGATACCTGCAGGCACATATCTGTTCATACTATCAGTGACCACGGGCACAATCAAAGGGACGAATCTTGTGATTAATATACCCGGCAGGCCTGCTGACAAGAAAATTAACTTTAACTGTGGAAGGAAGGCATATCTCAGAGGGAAATTAAATGAGCTAATTTTAAGGGCAACGACTGCTTATTATTGAATGTGAGCTGGAGTTATTCTCAGATCCAGTGTGTCTGTCTTCCTTCACATCTCCACCTTTTTTTTTTCCTCTTCCGTCTGCTCTTCACCTCTACAGGATCAATCACAACGAGAGACTGGAGTTCCTGGGGGATGCTGTTGTCGAGTTCCTCACCAGGTGAGAAAGCACGTCTTTGATAGACGCAGGCGCTAATTGAAGCTGAATGCAACACTGTCGGCCTCTGTCTTTTTTTTTTTTTCCCTTCTCGCCCTCTCACTTCATTTCCTTCCATCTTTCTCATTGTCTGCATGTTTCCTTGTCTGTCACAGCCACGCTCTTCTCCATGCTTTTGCCTCATTCGAGACACTGATTCACTGGTAATTGGAACTGGATATAAACCCCACACCATTTCCTCACCCCTCACTGTATCCCCCAATTTACTTCAACAGCCAGAAATTCTTCATGACAACTTGCAATTAGCTGTCTTGAATTGCTGTCAGGATTGCTGACTGTGTTGTTGACTCCCAGGTGAGTGTGGATGTTACTGCCCAGCACTTGCCTAAGCACACAGCTAATTATATATACTTATATATATATATATATATATATGTGTGTGTGTGTTTATAGCTATTAGTCTCACACACTACCAAGAAAGACAGCTGCCTATCTATCCACTCATTGTACCAACACCACCTCATTTTAGATTAAACAACTGCTGCAAAACAAAATGGCTTTTTCTTATATCGCATAAGAAAATTAATTTAACCTCTATTACCAGAATAAAATTAGTAGTAACCTGCCATGTTAGCATTTCCACTTTCTTGAACATTGAGGAACTGGGTTACTTCATAATACAAGCTTGATCTAGATTAGAGATGGACGATTTGATCAGATAAATGATTAATCTTGCCAATTTTTGCCTTAAAACCCACATGTAATATAATACTAACATCAGGTATCCACACATTCTCTTATTGTTGGAAATTAAAGTCAGCAGAATCCACCTTTTTAGAAGCTGCCATGAATGAAGATGGTGTCATGACATTGAGACTTTAGAAAACAAGCTTTACAATATAAATTGGATCCTGGAATAGACCAGACCACAATCTGGGACTCATTAATATCATTGCCTTTGATTATATTATTAAAAATTTCCTGCATGTTCCTTAAAGGGACAATATTGTGTGGTTCTCAGGCATACAGTTCAATTCTATGTCATAATAAAGTATCTATATCACCTTCAGTTGTTATGAAAATGCTGTCAATTTGTATAAATCAAAAATAAATTTGACTTTGCTTGATGCAGTTTACAACCTATAGCATTGTAACCTATTTTATTGTAATAATAATAAAAAAGCAGCAACATTATACAATATCTGTTTTTGAAAATGGCAACTAAGGATACAATTGAACCTTACAATCAGACCCAGAAAGTACTTTTTCTGAAGAACCAGAGTGAGTAGAGAGACAACGTTTCAGTTTGGTAAAATATCTCACAGTCATCCTCACATACACACACGTCAATGTTAAGCTCTTTTATTTATTATTAAAATGTGGTATAATCCAATTAAAGAACACAGATCAAAATATAAGTTACAAATGCTAACCATAACCATAGCTTACAAATAGACCAAACTGAACAAAACAACGTAAGTTGTTTTTCAGCTTACCTGGGCAGACGACAACAGTGTTTATGTACTTCTGAATGTTGGAATTGCATCGTCTTTTAGTGACATTCTTTTTAGTCCACTGTTAAATTCCCTTTTATGTTCAGAAAGCTATCACAAGTGGCTCGCACAAATATGTAAATAATTTATGTATATTTTTGTCTGAGGGTTACTTCCAAAAATTAAATCAAACCATTTCTTAAGAACCCTGTCCTTGGCATCTAAAAACACATTTCCTCAAAGGCATTTTTTAATTCAAAAAGGACTGGACTGAGTGACAGACCCACAGTTTCACCAGTTGTTGCTGCTCGCGGGGGAGGCATGTTTTGTGATGCGGAAGCTCGGCTTTGAGACACAGCCCAGAGGAGGAGCTGCACCTAAAAGTCAGTTCTAGGGCCAACCTGAATGACTGTCTCAGGACATTACAGGATTTCTCAAACATGCATGAATGCGTCAAAGCGATACTTTGTGTATGTTTTTAATGAGGGGATAATGGTGATATAAAACTCAAAAAAGGGGTTTTACGTGCTATTGCCCCTTTTAAAAATCAGCAGAATGTGCATTAAAAGTAAAGCTGTTCTATGTACTCTATTAAAATCTGATTGTTTTTAATAAGTTGCTTTTTCTTACTATTGACTATCATACAGCCTACTTTAAGCACTGAGCCACATTTCTTCAACATATAAACAAAATGGCTTCTTAAATCTACCAATCTACCCTTATCTAAAAAAAAATCTTTAAAAAATGCATAATTAAAGGCAATCCTTGGTCTTTTACCCTCTTATTTGTGTGAGTCTTTGATGAGAAAGGAGTGTGGCAGGTGGTCTTCGATCACAAAACATGTACTATTCTGTTCCTAGAATCAGGACAAACTATGGGTAAAAATGCATTTTGCTATGCAGCCCCTTCCACATAGACTAACTTGCAAAACGATCTGAAACTACAGTTACTTGTACCTATAGGTCAGTTTAAATCAACTTTATATGAGCTCTATCTACCATCACTGACTTGTCAATGGCCCATGCTTTATGATTTACTACGGACCGAAGAATTTGTTTTTAAAATTAAGTTTATCAACTTAGCTGTTGAAATTTATGCTGCAATAAGATGTTAAACAAAAATGCAACTACAAATGCTGATACTGGAGCTAAACCCGATTTATTTGTTTTTTTTATTTATTTACATGTAACATTTTAACTGTGAAGTTATTCTTTCAGTAAAAAGATATGTAAATACACGTCCCAACGCATTTTGAGTCTGTAATGAAACTGATCACTATGGTAACGGGGTAACATGTGGTCACGCAAACTCACGTAAAGGTGATGTCAGGCGAAGGGCAGACCGTCTCCTTTCCCAACAGATTTGAGAAGCCTACCCGGCCCAGGGAGGATGTGGCCCACATGGCCCAGCTGGGCTACGTGTTCATGAGGACCCAGCCCTTGAATTGAGACACAGCGGCTTGGATTTGTTGTGTGCTTGATGTTTTGTTTCTCCCCCACCCTCTTCCTATGGGTGTCTCTAGTACCTACCAGGCTGACATTGTAAATACGAAGTTATTCTTAATGTTTTTCCTGGTAAAATATAGGTTAAATAAAATTTAAAAAAGGAAAAAAAAGCACATTTCAGCGAAAAACCCTAATCAGTTGATCTCTAGTCTGGTCCGTTGGACTCTGTTTCAGCTCTTAGTGCACCAATGTTACAAAAGAGGTCACTTAGCCTCTGTTTCTCAGGATATCTCAGGGCATGTTTTGCTTCTCCTTTCCCCCATCTTCCTCCCACCTCTGCCTGCCTTCTTTGATTGTTAGCGTCTGACGAGACATGCTTGGCCTACGCTCTGGCCCTCTGAATTATTTATCAGCCTCTTGTCCAGTTAAATGGCTACAGCAGACCCAGCCAGCTGCTTCGTGCACGCTCAGAATGCTCGTTGCCCTCAGAGGCTCTCTCTGCCTCTGCTGTCCAGCCAACAGAGTATTTTGCACATTTGAATGACCCCCAACTTGCAAGGAGGGGAGGGGCTAGTACTAAACAGAGAGGACCCACATTATCAGCAGATGATGTATAAAACAATAAATCCCACTGCAGTCCTATTAAAACATATAGATTTTTCATCTAAGTCTTTAGAGTTCACATAAGTTTGGAAACGAGTAATAATGTTTGCTTTATTATTTAGCACCAGTTACCAACAAAAGTTCTCTCAGAGCACCACGAAAATAGTCACAATTAGAGGAAATTAATGTCTAAAAAGGCAAGTTAAAGAAGTCTTTAGGATCATCATTAGGTGTAAAGGGTAGTAGATTATTATTTTTTGGCTAAATATCTTAAGAAATAACTTGATAAAAGACATAGTTCATACTGTAATCTTTTTTACATGGTATGCTTTCTATGAGGGTTATTCTTTACAATTATGAAATTTATATCTGAAGGCAAGTTTCTTCCTAACTCTCCCAATCCATGTGGAATTTATAAACAGAAACAGCTGACTCTTCTATCAAGCTAAACTATTCTGGTGTAATTGTTTTTCATTACTTCAAGTGCTTTTCTTTATTTATTCCAAGTTTTTTGTTTTTTTGCACCAAGACCACAATCTCTTACCAAATGGACCTCTTGTGAATTTAGCAAACAGGACGCCACCTGCTTACCTCTCTTTGCATTGATTAGAAATGACTGAATTAAATGGCCTGTTTTAAATCAAATGAAATCAAATGACACGCTGTGGTTACGGAGACGTTGGACCATAATGAAAATGGAACCAGCTCATCGGGGAACCCAGCTGTGGAACCACTGAAGCGTCTGAGACCCTTTCTGGGTTCCAACACGGAACTGGAAATCAGTTTGGAGACTTAATTAGTCAGTTTTGGAGAATCTGGCAATTGCAGGGTTATAAAATGGAATTAAAATTTCCTAATTTATTTTACATTGTAGAAAGTTGTGGACTGATATTTCCGGCTTATTAAAAAGGGAATTAAATGTTTTTGTTTGTTTGCAGTGTCCATCTCTATTACTTGTTTCCTAATTTGGAGGAGGGTGGCCTGGCAACCTACAGGACCGCTATCGTTCAGAACCAGCACTTGGCAATGCTCGCCAAGGTAACCTTCCCACCTCCTGCTCATAACAGAGTCTTTCTCTGCAGGTGGAAACTGTGTGATGTCTCCAAAGTGACATGAGGACATGTTGGAGACGGTGTTATTGTCTTCTCTCCCGATGTTATGACTTTGCTACTTTCTTGAGTGTTCACAGGGGAAAAGAGTAATTTTGTCTTACTGCCATCCAAACCCATTTTTTGCCCCCTCAGGTTTGTAATTGGAGTTAAAAGGTTGTTGTTTTGGAGACTGGTGCGACTGGGGTCTCCACGGACCCCTGGAGGTCTTCCTGAATCACTCTTCAGTTCCTGTTATCACCAGCCCCCCACACCCCTCTTTACTTCCCCTTCTCTCTTGCTGGCAGCCCGGCAGCCCTCACTGGCATGGTTTGTAAAGAACACAACAATAATTGTCCCGTGATGTGGAGAAACCAATTAAAAACTTCAATCTTTCATGTCGCTCCCCGCTGAATACAAAGATGCAGCCGCCCGAATCTGCATTAGTGCTGTGTAGCAGTTTGGCTTGTTTCAATCTGCCGCTTGCGGTAAAAAAAAAAGTGAGCGTGATACAGCGTTCAGCGTTGCCAAGTTGTTTACCAGGCTCCTCTTAAAGCCGTCTGCTCAAGAACGCTCGCAATTATCTTTAAAAAAATATCTTCAGCCATGCGACGGCACAATCCGCCACTTCACTCGGAGGGCTTAAAAGTCAGAGCGGGTTCCCTCCAACTTGGAGTATTTGTGAATTGTGGTTTTAATTTGTGTGTGCATTCACGGGGGGTGGGATACCACCAACAGTTATCAGCCTTAATTAAAAAGCACCCTGGCTATTTTTTGTTTGTTGTTCACTGCCAAGAAAGTCAAGTTGGGTTACTTTTTCTCCAGGCTCACAGATTTGCTGGAAGTTCGATGGACTGCAGTCATCCTCGTCCCAACACTCTGAGGCTCTTGTTTTGTGTTGTATTTCTGCATACTTGCACAATTTTATTATGTCACCAGTGGGTTCTTTGGTTGCTTTCTAATCAGCTATATTTTATTATTTAATGGTAATTGAAATTAAAATACATAACAAAGACTTTTATTTGTGATAAATTTGTGAAAACGAGTCTTTAATTAATGAGTAATTATGTAGACTTGTTACCAACTTGCATAAAAATTCACTTGTAGCTAAAAAATAAAAATAGAAGAGAAGTTTAAAATAGAAATAAAATCCAGAAGTTTTTTTTGTACGCTATAACAGCCATGTCATAGATTGTGATACTGTTGAAACTATACAAAACATGAAAATGATCTAATCCTGATTTTGTAAAATACAATTTTGGATTAACAACATAAAAAATATATATGTTTGTTTATATTGTTATATATATATATACAGTATATGTATTACACTATCATTATTTTCATAAAAGCTAAAAAGCAAAATAAGATTGTGGAAGAATGAGCTCTACCTGATTAACATCTTATAAAACCACCTTTAGTTGGCTTTCTTTATCATATATCAGAGTCACATGGTTGTGGAGGAATTTTGGCCCACTCTTCTTCACAATGCTGTTTCTGTTCATTGAGGTTAACAAATTTCAGCAAAGCTTTCCAGCAAAGCCTCCCATCACAGCATTTCAGTAAGACTGAGGTCTTCAATGGGACTGTTTCATTTAAACATTTTTTTTTTGTTGTGTTTTTCAATAAGTCTGTAGTAGATTTGCTGCTGTGTTTGGATTTTTTAAAATCTAAATGAATATAATTTACAGAAGACTTCATACTTTATTCAATGACTACAAAGTGTCCAGGTTTTGTGGTTGCAAAATAAGCCCAAACCATCCAAGCAGGGGTCTTTGCAGTCACTAAGTGGGAGTTTCATAGGTGTGGGTTGGATAAACTGGGATTTGTCAAATTGACTATTTTGGAAGCAGCCTTAACTGTTTGATTGGATGAATGCCAGGCAGCTGGGGCGGGGTTAGCAATTCAGATCACTAGTTTTGAATATAAGTTTTACTCATAACTCAAGACAGGAAGGTGCTAATTGCACCATATTTGAATGCTGTACAAGTGGAGGGACGTTTAACAATTCAGATCGTCGTCGTGTGGCACTTTAAATGGGATGGATTTGTGGACAAAATGACAAAGAATATCAGAGATATTGAGTTTAATGGGCCCTGACTGCAGAGACCCCCTTCTCAAATCATCACTCCTCCACCACTATGCTTGACAGTTTGTATGAGGTGTTTTATGCTGATGTGCTGTGTTTAGTTTTTGCTAGACATGTTGCTTTTTATTTGGGGCCAAACATTGTTTCAAATGTCTTATGGTTTGTTTAAATGAAACTTTACATACGTTACAGAGTAGAGTCTTTCTCCTAAAATGGCCACTCCTGGGAATTGGCAGATGTTGTTTGTGTTGTCCGTGTGTAAAAAATATTTCTGTTTGTAGAATGATTAAAAATGACTTTTAACCCTTCCCACATTGCTGGTCAGCAACAGTTGCTCCTCTGAGGTCATTGTTGATGTCTTTTCATCTTGCCATTATGTTAACACACACCTTTAAGCTCCAAAGCAGCAACCTGACAAAACTCCTGGTTTTTGGCTCAGTTTTTGCCAAATAAACAACACAGTCTACTATTTTGTGTTGCTGTTGTATATTCTGGCATTTGAAGTTGTTCAAATTTATATAAATTTTAAAACGTTTGTTTAATAAAAATTTACACTTGCGTGTGCATCAAGGCTTTGGTTTCAGATTTGTTTAATTATGAAAATGTTCAGATCCATAATCATTTCATATTAAGTAGTTTTTCAGTGACTGTAGTAAAAATATTTATATTTTACATATCCTGTATGTGCAGCTCAAACACCATTTAAATGTCTCATTTGTGCTGCTGTAGGCTCGTTTAAAAAAAAAAAAAAAAAAAAGGAAGAACTTTCCAGACTGTATGAAGGTCGCCGCTGTTCTATTTCACATTTTATCTCTGGGATTATCTGCTTATTTCTGTGTCAGTGTACGAGTTTGTGCGTGCATGCATCCACTTGGATGCGAATGTTTCTGCTATGCTTTGGCTTAGTGCGTCATGCCACAGCTGGACAACACATGAGCACATCTGTCAGTGCCATGAAGTAGAACCTTTTCTAGTGAAGGCAGACAATCTTTTCCATTTCCCTCGAGTTTTTTTAGAGTCCTTTTTTTTATAGCACTGGTTTCCTACAGAGAGCCTATAAAAATGTGCAATAAGATATTGCTTTTTTAAGTAGCTATTACTGAAGTGTCAGTGGCAGCCTGCTGATATGAATGTCTTTTCTTTTTCAGAAACTGGAGTTGGATCGCTTCATGCTCTACGCTCACGGTCCGGATCTGTGCCGGGAGTCGGACTTGCGACACGCTATGGCCAACTGCTTCGAAGCTCTCATTGGTGAGACTCCCTCGAGATAGCAGAGGCCAGGGAAATGATTGTGCAGGAGAACAAAAGGGGAAACCTTATAGTGAATTTGAATGTAAATCTATTTCACACCATACCCACCATGATGCCCACAATAATTTTTTAGCTATTATTTAATTTTTTCACAGATTTCTTGACTATGTTAAAAATATAAAGTCCTGTCACACACTTTCTAGATAACTTAGACTGACTTCACACAATTTTGTCATACATAAATGAGTCCAATTTGTTATATATTTGTTCAACCCGCTAGCATTAAGCATGTATACTTCCAAAAGAGGCTTTCATTAGGTTATTTTTATTTATTTTTTCTAGTGTTGAACAAAATTTTCACAAGTTGGCATATGTTTTTTAAAACATTAGTGTGACTGCACGCCTCTATGACTCATGCAACGAAATCGAGAACCCTTGTGAAAGTCACAAGTCATTCTGGAGACTCCCTTGTGTAAACTGCTCTCCCCAACCCAGTGAGATACCACCTTTAAGATATAAATAAATATTTTTGCTTGAGTGTTTTATTTTGAGACAACACTGTACCCAAAAAAATAAATCAGAAACTAAGAAAAACACATTATGCTAGAAACGATCAGGCACAGTACTAACGAGTGAAAAGGAAATCTAAAGTAAAACCTTGAAAAGACCTTCAGAAAACTCAAATCTGTTGATCAATGCCACTATTACAATAATGCCTGTCTGCTTGGAAGAAAAACACAAAAAATGAAGGCCGACTCAACATCTTTCCCTCAGTTAAAAATGGCAGCACATTTATGGAAGTTTAAACATTCTAGTTTTTCTGCAGTTGGTCTTTTTTTTTTTTTTTCTAAAAATGCTTTCATGCATGAAAGTGTATTTCAGGTTTGTGGGAGTTAATCTGTGTAAATAGCTTCACTTGATCTCCCTTTAGGCCCCAGGAACATTATTGATCTCAGGAGAAGTCGTCTGACCTCCTGCTTGGACACACATTCCCTGAAGCGCTGCCCTACTTTACCTCAAAGCAAACACTGCCGATCGAGTTTCTGCACCAACTTCCACACAAACTGACAAACGTCTTGGTGCGGGGGACTCTTCTCCCTGTCCTCATCCAACCCCATGGGCTCCTCTAAGCCTGATCCTGGAGAGCTGCAGAGCTGGCAGCTTTTCTCTTCTTATCACCATCTTGATTGAACCAGTTCAGCCCTTTCTGTGCTCCCTTCCTGATGAAAGATACAGAAACTGGGTGGCTTTAAGGAGATCATCTTTGCACCTCCCTTTTCTTCCCCCTACTCTGCTTCAGGAAAAAAAAAAAACGGCGGAGAGCAAGGACCGATCCGGGAATGTGCTGACTGCGGCCCCCTGTCGACCCTGGGGGCTCCGTACTTGTAACAGGTTCATTATCGGCAGACACAAAGTCGTAATCTGTTCAGTCCTGTGGCTGTCACCGTCTCAGCGTCTCCTCTCATCTTCGATCTTAAATTTTAACTTCATGAAAGTGATGAATAAACTTGGTTCCTGCTCATAAAGAACCTGTCAGAGAGCACCCCGTGGTGATGCTTTTTAGATTACCAACTCAAAAATATCAGCACAAACTCTGAACAGCTCGTGTACGCCTAAATTTAAGACATTCAAAGGAATTTATGTTGAGATTACCATCTGATGTTGCTTTCTTTTCTCTCGCTGCTCCTTTTGTCATCCTCTCCCCCCTCGGGTTTTTTAGCTCAAACATCTCTATTAAGACCTTGTTGTCAACCAGTCTATCTGTCTCCACCCTCCGAAGTCTCTGAAGAGCTCTTTATGTCCATTTTGTGGTATTGTCCCCCCCCCCCCCCTTCCCCGTGATCTAGACTTTGGGTGTTATTAGGTGCAAGCTGTTTGTGATGAGTCATGCTGTCAGTCTGTCATCTCCTTCCTCACCCTCCTCCTCCTCCTCCTCACCCGCAAGCCTTCTAGAGCTCTCACACGTACCGCGGGATGTCATTTCATCCTCGCGCGCGGCGTTCCATCTGACAGAGACGTCAAACCACCACTTTCTCAAAAGCAGCTGCGCTTGCAAATGTGACACTGCCTTGTTTTCTGAAGTTAGTAGCATTTCCTTTTTAATATTTCTTTTCCTTCCCTTTTTAACATCATCAGTTTGTGCACGATGGAGGGAAACTCCATCGTGCACAAACCTTGAATTCAAATGGACCTTGTGGAAAAACTCTGATGGAATATGACACGCTCATAATATTTCCAAGGCCCTGGCAGATAGCTTTAACGGCTTACAATACATGTTTTCTGACCTTTGTTTTATTTGTTTCTGTGCCACGGTGACTGTTGAACCCGGGCCGTGTTGAAAATGGCAGATAATCTCCTGCTTTGCATGGGCGAAGCTTTCTCTCTCCGCTGAGCTGAGAACATGTCTATCTCCTAACCCTGAGGCAGGGCCATTCTCCTGCTCGAGACACAGAGAGGAAAAAGAAAAAGAAAGAATAGAGAGGGGAGAGAGAGAGCTGTGGAGGAATGGAAAGCAAAGGCATCTGCATTGCAAATAGGTGCCCTGCAACCCTGAATAATTCAAAGTGTTGAATGGAAATCTTGCTTTTCTGATCCCTTGTCATTAACTTCTGCCGGAGTGGGCCATTCTCATTCGGGCTCTTTTGGCCTCCCACTCTTCTTTTTTCCCTCTGTTTTTTTTTCCCTCTTCTACATTTACACCCCACTTCTGGAACCACTTTTCTTCTTCTGCGTTTTTCTATAGAAAGTTCTGCCCGCCTGTTGCCCTCCTGTTTCCCCTCTCAGGTCGGCTGATAAGCGACGTAGCTTCCTTCCTGCTGAAGAGTTTAAAAAGAATTGCAAGAAGAAGAAAAGAAGCCCCCTCTCTGTTTTTATAGCCCTAATTTCCTTGTACAGTTGATCTGTGGATTATTTGCTGCCAGCAGCCGTGGGGGATACAGATGGTGAACCTTTGTGAGGCCCCTCTCTAAGCTCTTCCCTATTAAAAGAGCACAGAGAAAGGATTATCTCTCACTTGCTGAATATCAGATTCATACACAATGTGCTCGGTGTATTCATTCAAAGACTACTGCTCCCATTGTTAATTGCTACAGTAAAGGTTTCTGTCTCCTTTTTTCTTTTTTGTCTCTCTGGCTGCTTTAAGCTGTATTTTTCAAAACTGTGATATCTGATATTGAAATGCTGCTGTGGTGAAAATTCTATTTCTATGTTTTGTTTATTTCTTTTACCTTTAATGTGTTGGTTTCTGCGTTCTTTGGCTGCTTCAGCCCCCATCGAGCTGAGAGGGAGCGGCTTAATATATTATTTGATGGATTAGAGCCTGAGCTTTTTTGAATAATTCATTCTTGGTTATTAATGTGACTGTCAGCCGCTGGTGTTTCATATGCCCCCGTCTCTAGGTTTTTATTGGTCATTGAAAGCCCACAGACACAGGAGTTTTGATCCAAAACATAGCGGCGTACAGTTGACAGGGCTGTTTGACTAAGACTGATGACAGATGTGAAGATTCCTTGGTCTTTGCTACCCATTACTGATCCTCTCTGCTCAGGACTGCAAAAAAACTTGTCTTCTCTCTGTGTTATAATTTCAGGCTAAAGAGTTTGGATTTGAAGCACTTTGGGGACACTACTTTTATAAGCTGAGGGTTTCAGCATATACGTAGTTGCACCAATAAAACATCTGGAAAATGGAATTGGAACAATTAATGGTGTTCCAATATCAGTTTATCTCAAACAAGTACAAATACTTACAGGCTTAGAAACTAATCATTACACAACAACTTTAAAAACACATTTCTTTTATTTAGAACAAGTTGTGTCTCCTTATAGGCCTACAGGCTCTCTGATTGTATCAAATCAAATCGACAGTATGATATACGTATACTGTTGCATCATTTCAAAATAAATAAAAATTAACTAATACGGTTTTATAAATTTCTTAAACATGGAACTGACAAACTTTTCACTTGAAATATAAACTTTAACACATCCTGTAGCATAACGAATCTGGTATCTATATTGATTTGGGTTTCAGTCCCGAGTTTTGGGGCAATTTGTAAAAGTGCTTGTAAAAATTCTGGTATCTGGCATGATACTAGTACCAGCATTATTGGGGCACCACTAGGGACAATTTTTGGCTTGACTGGCTGATCCAGCATTTAGAATCTGACTCTTCTGTCCAGTCAGTCATCTTTCCATAACTATATGATGATGAAATATTCTGCTTTATTTTTGTCTATAAATGCTCTCTCGCCAAGCAACTAATTGGCCGTCCACATGGGAAGTGTGACTTTGTGAATATACAGACCATATTTTGTTGGAAAACTTTGCATTCTGATGTTTACATAGATTTCACAACATTACGCATTCATCTGAGGAGTTTTGCTTACTTGGGTGGGGCGGGGCGGGCGCGC
>JARVJO010000165.1:2065074-2081576 GCA_031762555.1 Cynodonichthys magdalenae | reverse complement strand
TGAGACGGAGCAGGCTTGAAAGGATTGCGCAATCGGGAGGCAGAGCTTGATTTCGCCTCCTAGTCCGTCTCTCAAGCGTTTGAACAGGAAATAAGGAAATTCAGCGATTTTGAATAAAAAAAATATTAAAAAGTGTTTAAGTTAATTGAAAATGTGTTTATAGTACAAAGAATTATATAAATATGAGAATTTAATGTGTTTAATATTGTTTATACTTTTTAATTTCCATGATGACAGGGGAGGCTCTGCCTCCCCTGCCTCTAGTGACCGCACGTCACTGCTTCTTCCTTTCAGGGTGATAGGGATTACTAGTGCCCGTATCCAGCATTCACTGTGCGAGGGGCGTGGTACACCCTAGACAATTTGCAAGTCCATGATAGGTGAACATAGAGACAAACGAGCATTCACACATACTTCATTCAATGTGGCTTAAGGGCAGTGTTCAGAGGAGTTTTGCGGAGTACTTAGTAGTAGTCATTGTTATTTTTCAGTGATTTTTGGTCAACCATAGCACAGAAACAACTGCACAGATCAATGTGTAATTTGACAAGAATGTAGATGTGTCCGACTTGCACTACACCAGCCAACGATTTACGATAAACCCCATATTTGAGGAGGGGGCTTCACTTGAGAAGGGGGTGTTTGGACATACAAAAATGCTTATACAGTAACTCAAACTATTCAATATAGGAGCTTCAGATTTTTTTTTTTTTGGCTCTGATGAAGGGCTAACCATTGGGCCCACCAATAAGCCATACCATCACCCCTGGACCCCCACCCAAAACAAATCTGTTCTGGTGATCTCTGGGTTCTGGTGCATTGATGCTTTGCATACGTGCAGGGGTCATATATGCTACTGCTATGCAGCATCTAGTTTTACCTCCAGTACACAGCAGTCCGCACAATCTAAATTTGGAGAATCAGTTATCATGGAGGAGTCGAGCCAATCACAACTCAAAGTAGGACCCATTTTGGAGCAATTTTCCATCATCTACAACATCCTAAAAACTTATTTTTGTAGAATTTGGTGCACACATTAAGCAAAGTAATTTTAATGCCATGTCATTTTTGTACTTTCTCTACTAAAAAAGGTTTGTGTTGCAAATAGCAGTTATATGGATAGTGGCTACTCTGTGTATCCTCCTGGTCATTTAGGCTTTATATTGCTGAGCTAATCTCAAAACAACTGCAGACAATAAAATCTGTGTCTATGACAGTTTAGTTTTTCAGGGTAGATACGCAAATACCTGAGCCTGAATGCACAGAATAAGAACTTTTAGTTAGTTTTTTGTTTCCCCTAATTCCTCTACTTTTCTCTAATTGGCATGGCATTCAAAACTATTTCTGTCTCCATGTTTTTCTCTCAGCACATCACCTTTACTGGCATTGGTTCCTAAACAGCAGGGCTTTTGCCTCAGATGGAATCTAGCTTCATTGCACACAGAAGCCTGGAGGAGACAATAGATGCTAATTTGCTAATGACATTACTGTGGAGGTTATTAAAGCGTCAGCAGAGAGGCAGGAGGCACCTTCTTCAGGGAAAGCTGCTCAATTGCTTCCAACCTGGACTCAACAGCAGTGCAATATTGCAGAGAAGAGATGTTAATGCCACTGTTCTGTCCTAAGGGGAGTGCCTCTTTTAGGAGCAATCACAATAATGATCTCTCTAGTTGCCCATGGGCTAATCTGTTGGATTTTATTAACACCACCACACAGACATACATGCTCAAAACACCAACAAAAGGTTGCTGTGACAACTATGACGGTCACCACGGTGCTGAGATAATGACTTTTGGTGATATGGCACTGCAGCCTTCTTCTTACCTTTGTCACTTCTGGGTGCAACAAATAAAAGTGTTTCCACGCAGAGACAGCAATGAGTTTGGAAATTTCAGCCATAGTATTTCTTATAAAAACTGAATGAATAAGTAAATTGAATACTCTTTATTCATCTGTTCACTCTGCTACCTTGAACCCTTTAGACACCCCAATGTTCAATTTGTATGCTTTGCCCTATAACAGCTGTGGCTAATACTTTTATTTTGTAAATGGAAATGTATATGCAGCCTTTTTCCTCTTTGTCCTTGGTCGCTAATAACTTAGAGAATGGTTAAATTGGCTTATTCACAAACAGTTTTCCATTTTACATTCACAGTTGCTAAAAGATGCTCCCTCCAGCTCATCTGTACACTTACACTTTTCCACCAATGAATCGGCATGAGTTTTCCTCAAATTTGGGACATCTCTTTGTCTGTTTGCTGATAGAAGGCTCTTTTTTTCTTCTTTTATGTTGATATTGATCAGCAGTGCCATCTTCTATCGATCCTTCCACTACAATACCACGTTTGATGGATTGATTGGCAGCCTGCAGCAAGAGACCAATTTGTCAGGGAGCATTGGACCTTGTCAAAAAAGACCAATATGCCCCAATCATGGATGGCCTACATTCCCAGGGGTTGTTTGGTAAAGAGGGTATGGCGCTGTTGACTATTCACGGTCGGCTTGTGAGGCCATGGCATGTGCAAAAACGAGTTTGTGTCTTGATTCCCTTGTGAATAGAGCAAGTCTGATGAAAGCCCACTTTAAAACTTAGATCACAGGCGATTTTGCCAAGCTGCCTTTCAGTTTGCTTTTAATTTGAGTTTTATTCTAGGTAGGCAGTTGACTATCAAATAAAAATATTTGCCTTGTTTTTTCCCCCTTCTCTTTTGTACCACCATTTATATCTTCTAAATGGCTGTGATTCAGCTGCTGCACATGAAGATTTGTGCCCCCAGTAATTATACCTTCCTTGTGCTGTGAGAGAGAAAGAGAATAGGGAGGGGGGGGCGGGGAACTGTTGTTATTCTTAAATCTCCACTCGATGCTGGCTTAATCATCGACTGCCTTGTCTTTGGATTGGCTGTAATTGAAACATTAGCTTTTCAGGCCTATATACAGCATGTGGGCGGCTCGTTTGCACCCTATGGCTGCATTTTTAATCATAAACCTTGATCACAATCTGATGCTACTTTTACATAATGCACTCCTTTTTTTCTTGCTTTGTAATCCTTTTGTGTTGCCTTATCTTGACCTTTTTATCTTCCACCTGTGTTTGTGCTCGTCATTTGAGATACAATACTCTCATGAGTATTTGAGAGCCAATTGCAGCATTTCTGTGATAACATGAGATCCATTAGCCACCACTATTGACTGTCTTTAAGTGATCTCCACAGCCAATAACTCCTGTATTCACTAGCAATGCTGTGTACTTTCCAACTCCCGTCCTAGGCTTGGCTACAAGCAACCAAAAGGAAGCATTTACTCAAATGTATTGACCACTTTCATGAATATTTCATTGGCTGCTCAAGGCAATAGGCTGCCAACTTGGTGGGTTGAGAAAACGAGGCTTGCATTTGATGCTGCTGACCACCCGTCCCTCAATGGGATAACGCTGCATTTTAAAGGTTTATCTCCTTGAACCCTTTAAACACCTGGGTGATACTGTACTTTAGAGGTCCTATCCACTTCTCCATACTACTGACTCACCAAGCATTAGACCCTATGCCTGAAGCCTTTTTTTGGCTCTGTTGTCCTTGGCAACAACTTGAGAGCTTACTTTTCCTTTTTCCTCTCTGCTACTATATGCTTCTCAGACTCTTTCTCTCTACTGTTTAATCTATGCAGTTACCTCAGAGCAGAGGGTTGAGCAAACTTGTTGATTTTTTTAAATGTTTTTTTATTTCACAGGCAAAAGTTCATCTTTGTCGATGTTTACCTCAAGAGACAACACACCTCCCAAAGCTACATTCCACCAGTCCTCCATCAGCAACTCCCCCATGTTTTACGCTTAAATACACATCACAGCCTTCCTTTTCACTAACTCCACTGTCAATATACAGACCTGACAGAGTCTGAACATCAGTTTCTGACTCATCTGCTGTTAATTCACTGACCCACTCCAGGCTTGTTGAAGAGACTTCAAAATGCATGCACAAAGAAATCTTTTGTTCTCAGAATAAAAGCGCATTACTCAGTATTATTTTTTTCTTATTGCCAAATCAGAATTCAAAAGTTTATTGCTAAATGGACCATAAAGGGACAACGTAAAGCTTGTGCGGCTTTTGTCAGAATCATATGATTCATACTTATTCTTTATGTTGAACAACAGGTGTCTTCTTTTAGTTTGTTTTGTGTTCATGTTGCAGTAAAGTCAGAAAAGGTTGTGTCATAAGTGGCAATAAGTTGTACAAATTAGTGGTACATTTCATTCTTTTAACCAGAAAACAAAAAGACCCAGAATGGTTTGTCACAACAACTGAATGAATGGTGTAGTGAGTTCCTCAGATTGGCTCTGCAGGAACCCTGCAGTCGAAGAAATAAAACTTGACTCCCTAAAGTGAGTACTAGTAGTAACGAGGCTTCTGACAAATTCTAGGTTTCCCGACCTAACAAACTTGTCTCTCAGTCCTCTTAATGGATTGCTTTTTTCTATACGGGTCACTCCACTGCTTAAATCAGACTCCAATCTGGGACCAGCTACCCACTGAATGTGTCTGCATGTCATTGAGTGCCTCAATCCAAAAGTATGAGGTAAAGCATTCTGCTGTGAGAGCTTGAAAAGAGTTAATGACAAACCGTGTGAGGTGCAGTTTGTCAGTTACCCACAGTTCAGGCTTGATCCCCAAATCTTAAACTCTAGTGAAGTGTGACTCTCACACACTAGATTTTCCCTTAAATAAAATCTACAAAACCAACTGTGTTTTTAAGCTATGCTAAATGCTTGTTGGTATTTGCAATACACAGCAAATTTCCATGCCCCTTGGTGAACTAAACCTTCTTGATGGTGTCACTTCAGAGGCTCAACAAAAATGGCAGTATCTCATGAAATTTATGGTAACAATATCAATAAATATATAGAAAATAACATTTTTGATTTTAGCTTGCAGGGAGCAGATTTATTCTTACAAACCGATGAGACATTTATCATTTTTCATTTTGAATGACGCACTGTGAATGATGACATCAGAATATAACTAGAGGCAGGTACAGAAGTCAGAAATTGAAACCACAAAAGAGGAAAGTCCCCAGTAGGCTGGCTGCAGAATATATTCAAGTCTGGCTTTTCCATGTAAAAAAAGTTACAAAATAATAAAATGCACTTTAAATAAAACTTTGAAATTTCTGGTGCCGATTTCTGTTAATTTCTGTAGCTCTTACCTTGCTGCTGTATGTTCAAATATTCACATTACACTGTCATTGACAATGTGACAGCCAAGTTAGTGAGCTGGGAGGATGTGTAGGTAAGACTTTCTATCAAGAGTTCAACCCACAAGGCCCTGCTGCACAGACTCTTGTCTCCAAAAATACAACACGACAGTGCTCAAAAATGAACAAGAGAAGGCATAAAGGCTTCATCCACTATTTTTACATTATGATAATATTAATGTCTGAGTATGAATCTGTTGCTACATGGACATTACAGTAAAAACCTTCAGACTGTTACATCACAGACCAAACATATGCTTTAATGTGTTCTTGATCATGTTTTCCACAGAAATTTCTGGTAAAAGCACATTACTATATAACAAATGTGATTTACTATTTACTAAGGTAATGTCAACAAAAATGTTAAATAACGTCAAAGTGGGATTAAAATAACTGATGTCTCAAACTTATTAACGAATTAACCAATTTATAACTGAACCTGATTAAGAATAATCTGTTTGTTCTATTAAAAAGAATGTGACTTATAACTGCTGACGGTGTGTTTTCAGTGTTTATTGTCATGTTATTTATAACTCTTGACCTTAGATGACCCTCTTGCCAATGTTTTTTTTTTTCCCCCTATGTTTGTTTCTGTCTTCACAGGAGCTGCGGGAAGTCTGGCTCAACTACCCACCACACCCCCTGCAGGTTGGTTGACATATCTTTTGTTACTGATGTTTATTTTGTCTGGGTTGCCTCTCATTAAAAACTCTCCTCATCCACCAGGACACAGAGTTATTTTTCCGTCTTTGAAGCTTTCTGGCCTGACTGTGTGTTAGTTTGTTGTGAGTTGTGTGTTGCTAACAGAGGTGGGAAAAGCTGTCGGTTATTTTTTCTGCTGAGGCTGACTTACTTTTTTGTAACTGTCACAAGCCTTATTGTGCTGCTCTCCACTTTGGTCAAGACCCTAATCCGCTTTTTGATTTACTCCCCCACTCCATTTCTTCAGCAGCGTTTCACTTTTTTTTTTTTTCCTTCCTCTTTGCTTTTTATCCACTCACTCTGTGTCTTCACTTTTTTGCTTGCTCTTTGGGTTCCATGATCTGCCCAGAAACACTGAACATGTCAACAGTGTTTGTTTGAAATTTGGATTTGGTAGAAGAGATCAAAGATGCCATAACAGGATTATGGTCCCAAATCATATGGGTGGTCTCCAGGGACCGCCAGGCATTTTTTTTTCTCTGATGTGTTTCTGTGAGAGGAAAGTGTTTCTTTGTTTCAGTTGTTTTTGAATCCTAATGCATATGCACGAGTGTTGCAGCATTTTTTTTTCCATTTGTATGTTTTTCCATGTCTGGACTAAAAAAACATTCTGTTTGTGTACATTTGTGTGTTCATCTATGCCGCCTTATCCCTCTATTTGTCATCCCCAAATGCTGAAGATCCACAGAGAGCTGGGGTGTTTTTGTTGAGCTTGTAAAAGCTCAGGATAAACTGACTGTTTTCCTGGTGTGTTCCACTGCTGAGGCTGGCATGGGCCTTATTGGTGGGTACACGAACAGAGTGGAGGCCTGGGGTCTACACCACAGTCTGCAGCAGATTCTGGTAGGAGTTCTACCTCCGTTAGCTCCATCTGAGCTGCAGGTTCATTATCAAACACTATGGTTTTCTCTAGGGGTTCCCTGTCAGTGGCCTGTTAAACTGTACCAGCCTTGCAAGCCTTGCTTGATAACATCCTAATGGTTTGGCTTGGGATGATATATGATGTCATTTACAGTATTGTGCAAAAATCTTAAGCCACCTTTTTCCTAGCAGTTAGACTTTTTAATTTTAAAGTTTACTGAAGGTCTTGGAAAGTTTTGCCTTTGGCTACTTTTGCTTCTCATTTAGTTCTTCTACCTGGCTAAGACAGCATATTGCAGAGTTTTTGCCTAAAAAAATGAGAAAACTAAATAGGTCCAGGACTAAAGAAGTTTCAAAACTAAATAAGAAAAAAATCTACAGTAGATGATCAAGAAAATTGTTTTTTGAGAAATAGGAAATAATTATCTATGAAAGACCTGGCCTAAAGTTGAGGTTCGGACCCCACTGTGGGTCGGACAATACCACATTTGGGGGTCTTGAAATGCTTTATAATAACATAGTGAACTTCATAAATGTTTTTTTATAGCATATTTAGTTTTAGTGGTTACAAATAAATATTCATATAATTAAAATGGTTAAAATATAATTTTTGAATGATTACATATAACAAATATCCAATCAATCCATGAAAGCCAAAAGGTTGATTGAATCTTAATTTCATAAGTCTCCCGTCCTGAGCAGCACAATTGTGACAGGGGAAAGAGAAAACTCCCTTTTAACAGGAAGAAACCTTCCAGCAGAATTAGGCTCAGGACAGGCGGCCATCTGTCTCGACCGGATGGGTTTTGGGGGACAGGAAAGGGACACAGAGAAACACAGGACTGGTCCAGGTGTATTTTCCTCTGAAAGAGAGGCAAAGCAAAACAGGTTATTGATCTAAATAATTACAACACACATAGAGGAGAGTGAGTAAGGCCAGCAGTAGAGTGAAGGAATGTGGTCAGTTTGTCTCCCAGCAGTCTAAAGGCTGGTTTTTACTTCGAGGCGCACGTCTTTTTCCCCCCGCTGACTGACAAAAAATTGCGCAACTTCCATCTGCTCTCCCGCTGCTATCCCCCGGTGACAGCTAGCCTCTACATTTCCCCCAGTCAGAACTCCAAGACGCGGACGTTGCGGCTCAGAGCGTGTGATTGGTCTGAACTTCGTGGGTGTGTTTGTTCATGAGGAGCACCGCAGCGTCAGTCCTCAGCTGTGGCAGCACCGAGGAGTTGGACCGAGCTGGACCAGAACAGGACCCCGCAGCTCTTCCTTCTGTGTGTTATTTTGTTTAAAATTATATTTTTTGTCTGAAACCAGTTTTGAAGAGCTCAAAGAGCAGCTGGTTTGATCCAGGTCCTATAAACGTGAGGACGCAGCTGATCACGGCATTTTTTCTAACCACCTTTAACAAAGAATAAAAAAACGGCTCTACTTCATTCAACTTACACTGATGTTAAGTGTGAAAAAACACTATCCAGCCATTGTAATTTTAGTTTAGATGTTTCATATGAGCTGTGGGAGGGCAGAGGGAGGATTTATGATAATTTCTGGCCAATTGTGTCTTCAGCTCGTTTATACTCAGTCAGGAAAAGACGCACTGAAATTGCACAATCAGTAACCCGCTGTCTCACGTCTTACTGAAGTATAACCCAGTCTTAAGCCTAGGGGGGTAAGTTCCACTTTAAGTTTAGTCTTAAAAGTAGACAGTGTCAGTCTCGGGGACAGAAACTGGATGTTGGTTCCTGAGGAACCAACCTGATATCTGAAAGCTCTGTCTCCCATTCTACTTTTAGAAGCTCTAGGAACCATAAGTAAACCTGCAGTGCTCTGTTAGGAAAATATAAAACAATAAGATCTTTCATATAAGATGGAGCTTGGTTGTTGAAAGAAGTTGTATGTTGGAAGTAAGACTTTAAATTTTATTCTGAACTTATCAGGAAGCCAATGGGGAGAAGCTAAAACTGGAGAAATATCTCTTCTTCCAACACTGGATCAACTGAATAATTTTGAAAGAGTTTTTTAGACACTCAGATTATAATTACAGTAGATGAGCTTAGACGTAATAAATGCATGGATCACTTTTAGGCCTTCATTTTTGGACAAGATGTTTCTAATTTTAGTGATATTACACCCATGGAAGAAAGTTCCATAAGATTCCATTTCAATTTAGTTCCTTGCCAAGTTGGTTTGTGGACTGTTGTACAACTTTGGTTCATCCCTTGACTTGAAGAGTTTTTATGTTGGAATGATTCAGAGGTCAAAACTAGGCAGCCTAACAAGCAATAAAAAAAAACATTTAAAAAAAAAAAAAAAGCTACCAAAATCTAAAGAACAACTTTGAAAGACATTTCAAAATATCAAAAATTGATGGATGAAGACCACTTTAAAAAGATTAAGAGAAAGTCATGCTCTTTGGAAGCAAAATAAAAAGAAACGATGGAAGCTTTTGCAAATCTGTCGAAGGCCTCCAACAGTTTGAACACTAAGCCCAAAATTATTGCTGAAAAGAAACAAGGTGTAACCTAATTCCCTTCCCCACCAACAAGAGGAAGAAGTAAAAAAAAGGGAGCTACCCTAATGAGGTTTGAGCTAACGGCAATGGCAGCTCGCCATGATATGTGTAATTATGCGTGCACAAATTTTTGGCATACATTAGTCTTGCCACCGACTTGCCCCTACAGAGGGATGTGGAGCGTCTCATGGTTTACAGGCTTCTTTTTCTGTTTTTGCTTGATTTTTTTTTTTTTTACCAGCGCATCACCACCACCACCCTACTCCCAGCTCTCCAGGATAATTTAGCAGAACGTCGTTTACGTTCAGTGTGGATTACAAAATTTCTCCTTTAGTTTATCAGGGAGGTACACGAGTGTCAAGCTTGTTGGGCCTCAGCTCTGATTCTGCTTTCGGTCTGGACTGAGCTGAAAGTGATGCTTTGAAGACATTTCAAACATGTTATTTTTTTTTTTTCATGGCTTCTGTTGATTTTTTTTTTCTTTTTTTTTTCTCCCTCTCTCTTCACTTCGTTTGAAGCCTTGCTGCTGGCCATTCCCCCTGAAGGATCACTCGCTCCTGTGAGTGCTGAACTCGTCAGATGTTGTTAGTCGTGATTCATGACATTTAAACGCCTTCCGTTAATTAAGAGAGGAAAGAAAAAGGCAGGAATGAAATATTTCTTATTACATACTGGAAGATGGAGCCATGACATTACCGGCAGCGCTCCAATTAAAATACTGAGTTTAAAAATACATCTCTGCACCGTGCGCTGACTTGACATGGGAGACTTTGAAAAATGTGTTTACCAGTCGTTGCTTCGTGGGAGCTCAGACAAAAGAAATGCTAGGAAAATAAAGGGAAGTGCCCGTCTTCCCCTCCAATAGCCTTGAGTTTGGTCATGTTTTCTGATCGCTTTACACCAAACAGCACCATAGAGCAATCTAACAAGGTCAGTCGAATGTGTTCTATGTCTCTTTGAATGTCCTTGTGAAATCACAAGTCTCAATTGTTTGTATATTTTGTTGAAAAGGTGTCTTGGTCAAGCTAGTATTTGCACCACACAGAGACCAATTAGATGACTCCAGCAGTTTAATTAATGCACCCATAAGCATATCTCTTGATTTAACAAACATGCACACACTTATTTTCTTAGCACAACACTTCCCTTTCTAATGAGCACAGTCCTGAGCAAATATTGTGGTTAAAGAGAGCAGCTGAGGCCATCGACCTTTGAACTCTCCACCTTTCCTTGTGCTAATGTTTAAAGATTATGCTGGTGTTTTATCACATGTGAAAATGAAGAAAAAACTATCTCACAGTGTTAGTCATCTCAGATGTGGTCTACTAATAAACAAGCAAAGAAAAAACTTTCAGTACTCCTGAGTCACCAGAGATATGAACCGTCTGCAGAAATGCCAGCTTTAGAACGAGGTAGAAAAGACTTAAGCTGTTTGACTTAAAAGTTAATGACGGAGAGATTCCATCTGCTGCAGATCACTGTGAGTTTGTTTTACAGTCGGAGTAAAAATACACACTCTAAACAGGCCCTCAAGCGGAACAAACTGCAGAGATTTTCCTTTCTGAAACTTGTGCTGAACGACTTCACTGAGTGTTCTTGTTTTTTAGCAATCTCACAAGTTTTAAAAGGAAACATTTGTTCATCAGAGCTGAGTGATGTATTTTGCCAAAATACTGTATCATCCAGTTTGCAAAGTTTGTATGAGAAGTGGAAAATCTTAAAAACACTTCAACTTGAAAATGGTGTTTTCAGTTTGAAAAAGAGCTTAAAATTACTGCATAGATCAGTGGTCGACCAATACATCGGCCGGCCGATACTTTTGGCCAATATTTGCATTTTTTCTTGTATCTGTATCGGCTGATCCATTCTTCCATTCAAAATAATTGTTATCGGCCTTTAAAAACCTGCATCGGTCAATCTCTAGCATAGATTGTTCATAGACAGCTGTGAGAAAACTCACAATTGCTCTGTTTACTATTTGTAACCACCTGCTAATTTGCTTGATTTGGGTTCTGCCCCAGAACATTGACTATGACCAGATTCTGCTGACCTGAACCTCGTCAATTGTCCAACATTGTGCTTCTAAACCTGCTTTGTGTTTTTTTTTTTGTTTTGTTTTTTCCTTTTAGGTACAAGAACCTCAAACAGACAGGCAGCTGATTGAAACGTCTCCGGTGCTTCAGAAGTTGACCAGCTTTGAGGAGTCCATCGGCGTTTTGTTCACACATGTGCGCCTACTGGCCAGAGCGTTCACCTTGAGGACTGTAGGCTTCAACCATCTCACTCTGTGAGTACTGTTGCTACAGCTGTGTCACTAATTGAGTTGCAGCCAGAAGGATGCTGTGGTCGGTCTGCATGAAGGTTGTGAGGTCTCTGGTTCAGTCCCCTGTTTGAACCTGGGGTCTTTCCAAGTGGAGTTTGCATGTTCTCGTCATGTTCACATAGGTTTTCTTCAGGTACTTCGTTTTCCTCCCACAATCCAAAATACATCCATGTTACGCTGCCTTCAGGCCCAGGTCTCCCCTGCGAAAGATATCTTTGATCTCAATGGGATTTGCCTGGTTAAATTAAGGTAAATAAATAAAAAGTAAACCGATTATGAAAAAAAAAGTCACATGTGATCACCATTCCCAATGTGGGAGAAAGCTTTATTTAACTGCATTTTGCCAACAGCCCCAACAGAAAAGAAGCAAGGAAAGATATAATCTAAACACTTTACAGCAAGCACAGCTTGGCTGGTTCAGATGAACAGGCAGAAGAAAACACCTGCTTGTTTAATTCAAATCAGCTGGGTGAAAAAGCAGGTGTGCAGGGCTGCCGTTCATGGACAGCTGCAAAAAGGAGAGACTAAAAGGTGAATGTTTGATAAGCAGTTATATTATTTAAATAATGCTTTAAAAAGTACTGTGGTAGATCATTAGTGTGCCTATTTAATATCTCTCATGTCATGTCTATTTTCTAATGATTTTATATCAGATCCTCTCACTAAAAATGGTGGGGGTTTTTTTACGCTGGGAGAGTTGTTTGATTAACAAGGGATAATTTAACTTTTATACTGTAACAAATGTGACCCTCATACCAAGACACGTACCGTTCTGTGATTTGCTGGCATTTAAAAAAGTGTTGCATCTCTAATCTAAGAAAATATAAAAAAGTACCTTAGATGCCATTAAAGTGGCCTTAATTACAGATGAGAAGTCATTCTTGGCAGACAAGGTAAAGAATAATTGAAAAAAAATGGATGCTGCCCAACTTTAGTCTGTTTCTGTTGTTCCTATCAAATGAGATCAAACATGTTTTATACAACCAAAGTTGAATCTGTCATGAATCTGGCAGCCTTCTCCTCCCTTTTTATCATTATGTTTACTTCTTGGAGCATCTATGTTTCACGAATATAAGAAAGAAAAATTCTCGAGTGGCTTCTGTCTCTATGTCTGGGAGGCCATAACCTCACTGCCCCATGGGAAATACAGTTGTAAATCACAGAATTGTCCAGAGCTACAGGGTTTTCTTTTCCTTCATTTCAGCCACATTTCTCATTAGTCAGATAAGTATGTTCTCTCGCTGTCATTCTTCAGTCCACCCAGTGATTTTTCAGAGTCTTGCTTTAAATCATTCTTTTTGATGCAGATTTAATTAAGGCTAGATTCACTATACATATGATAACTCTGTGTGTTCTGTGCAGAGAGATACACATGTGGTTTCTGGTCTGTTTTTCTCTGTTAATTGCAGCATTTCACAGCAGTGTAACAGCGCTCACTTTGAAAGATTTTTTTTTTTCCATCCTCACCATTCCTTCCTCTGTTATGACGTTTGTTCAATAGTCAGGAAAGTTGCAAACTTCTGCAGGGGTAACTTAGAATTGATTGAGGATAGAGTAGTAACAAACATGCTGTTGTTGTACAGCTACCCTCTTAATAATAGTGAAGCAGTTTTTAAAAAAAAAAAAAAGATTGCAATTTTCATTAATTTATGCTACAACTAATGAGACTTGTCTTTCCAGTTCGAAGTGTGTTTTTAATTCAGACTATGAGACAGTTATTTGCAATCGAAGCTTAACTCACTTCTGAGCTTTCCAACTCAACACAATAGTGAGTTTGACAGCTAAAGCAAATTAGCCCTGGCAGTGCACGTTTGATATCTTATTGGCAGGTTGCGCTCTGTAATTGCTTGCTTAGGTTTGCCACAAGGACACTGCTTGGTGTTCGAGTGTGTATCGAGCACACACACAGACACACACACGGTCCTGAGCTCGCTCTAATCCATCACTTAAATGTCAAACCTCTCCCCACTCGGGGTCAGTCAAGTTGATTAGAGGTCCAGAGGTTTGTCTCCTACTGAGCTTTACTTTTGAAGACTTTCCAACTCAAGGTTGAAACCGGTATTTTCCAACTTGACCACAGTGAGGTGAAAGTTTAAACCAATGAATTTTATATTTTGCTGAATATTATTGTTACTTTTCCTGGAGCGATAAAATAAAATTTGAGGGAAAGAATTTTATATTTATAAGGTAATTTATGTTCATTAGCTCATTAGTAGCCAAAGGCACGTTGACCTAAATACAGCCTACTGACTCGATAGTTGGAGCTGAGAAATGGCCGCCCACAAGGACCAAAGGTTAGACCAAAGTAGGCCACATTGTCATGATCGAGTGAAGAACGAGGTCAGATGACGGGAAAGAAAGTAAGACGATAAGGAAGGAGGCGAAGATGGGACAACGCTTGGCCTTTTGGCCTTTCACTTTGAGAAGAAATAAGAGGACAAACTGACCTAGATGATGAAGAAGAACGAGATGAGTGGTGGCCATGGAGGGAAACCAGGAGATGGCAGGAATGGAGCTCCCTTTTTTGTTTGCAGAAGACAAGACTTTCACTGTGAGTGAGAAAAGATCAATTATTCCTATTGTGAGGCATTTGAATCATTCATTGACGCCATTTTATGTTATCAAACAGATTCAGAACGTTGAAGTGAATCATTAAATGAAAGTAAAGAAATGCTTCTTGGGTTGAAGCATGTCAATAATTTTATTGCACTTTTGCTGCTTGCTTCATATAAACAAATCTGTGGGAGTTGTAGAGAGAATAAATATAAAGAAACCAATCTAATGGCATATTTCAGCACCACCTGAGAGATAAATTTACTGGAGTTTATCATTTAAAAGCTTGTTTATTATACAGTTTTATCATCCTAACACTTCTAAACTAGAGCAGCCATTATGAAGGCAATACATGTGATTAAAATTGGCCATAAAAAGAAAAAAAGTTGGAGCAATATGTTTTTATCAGTGTGTAACCAGGAGATTCAATAAATGCACTTGTTTAAAACTCTTTCAAAGAGCACTTTGAGCCAAAAGTAGTTGCAGGTCACTTATTCTAGGATTTGAGCAGTTCATATGTGTTCGTATGCAACTGGAACATCATTTTTCGAGAACCAAGAGGTAAATGGTTTTAAAATAAAAACGGAGCGCACTTGTCTTTTGGAGCCAACAGCCTCTTGCCGCCTGCTAAGAAGTGCTGTTAAAGGTATTTTAGATCAAATTCAAAGGTGAATAAAGACCTCGGCTCCACACTTTACTTCAATTTCCCCCATCTTTCTGGAGCATTGTAGCTCTGCTGCTGGAGTGAATAACGGATGCCTCTTTCATGCCGCCTCACACATTCGTCTTTGACCCGCTCTATCTCTTCTTTTTCTCCTCCATCTTTCCCCGTTATTCGTTTCCTTTCTTGCTGTCATCCCCGCTGTTTCCTCTCTGCCGCTGCCTCCTGTTAGAAGTGAAATTAGCCCACTCTACACCTTTTCGTTTCAACTCTGCTCAGCTTATTTCCTTCCTCGTTTTTTTTAGCTGTCAAGCTGTAGATTTTTGAAGAAATCAGGTGTTCAAATATACAGTCAAAAGGTGGGGGATGATTTCTCTCTAGCCTCATTCTTCCTAAATTCAGCCTTTCACACTCTCATGAGCTATGGCAGAGCCTTTTCTTTTAGAAGACCACTGATATTTTTTAATGTGGTTATCAGGTAGTGTCCCTTCTTTTCCTGATGAATCTATGTCCAGGATGTCTAAGACAGTAAAAAAAAAATAAACTGTTTCTAAGATTAATTATTTTTTGCCTCTTTTTAAACTCATCGGAACTCTAAAAATAAAGTAATTTACTTTTACTTACTTAAATCTTAAAAGCTGATTTGAGTCAGCAATTAACCCTTCCAGCTAAAAAGCACCATTTTCTAGTGATTCTTGAATAAACATGCAATAATTTTGAATTGTTAGTTTCTCTGACTTTGTACAGGCACTCAAACTTTTTTTTTTTTTAAAGGTTCGTGATTTATTGTTCTTTCAAAGTTGGAGAAGTGTTTAATTGTTTAAAGTTTTCAACAGCTTGAACCGTGTTCAACAAATGAAACATCTTTAACAACCACTTTGAACAATTTGCCCATTTAGATTTGGGAAAGAAAACGTCATTTTGATAGTTTTAAATCGACAACCCTTGTTTTGGCATAAATACTCCAAGAGATAAAAAGTGTCGTTATAAATGAAGAAGGGAAAGGTTAATTAGATTTAATGTTTTCATTATTCGCTTGTTTATTTTGCTCGTTTGCAGTGTTTGTACATTTCAGCCAAAGATAGTTTGAGTTGCAAGTTTATTTTATTGTCATTCAATGGATCATTCTATTACAAGTTTGAGAACCAAAGCGATAATTTCATCAAAATATATTTGTAACATTTATGTAATAATGCTGTGAAATCATCATTTTGAGTATTTATGAATGGAATGTGCTTAAAAGTATGGAAAGACTGACCATCATTTATTTATTTAAATTGTTTAAATTAGACATTGGGGAGGTTTAAAAAAATACTAACATCTGCTTTTTTCCCCCCAGTTTGTTTTATTTTTCCTTAAAATTTTTGAAAACCGAGTATCTATCAATATCACCATAGACTGGAAATTTATAATGTCCATCCATCCATTATCTATACCTGTTTCTTCCTTTCAGGGTCACGGGGGTCACTGATGCCCATATCCAGCCATCACAGTGCGAGGGGCAGGGTACACTCTCGACAGGTCGCAAGTCCATCACAGGGCCACATATAGAGACAAACGAGACAGACAACCATTCACTCTCTCACTCATACCTAGGGTCAATTTAGAGTTACCAATTTACCTGACAGTCATGTTTTTGGTGT
>JARVJO010000165.1:2048086-2060353 GCA_031762555.1 Cynodonichthys magdalenae | reverse complement strand
TATCACATAAGAATAAGAGTTGTAGAACTTATTGGAAACTCAAGACAGCCATGACATTATGTTTTTTACAAGTGTATTTAAACTTTTGACAACAACTGTATACATGTACATTATAGTGTTAGCTATATATAAACTAATGCCATATTTAATATTAATTAATATGAGTATATGGCATTAGTTCCTGTGCTAATATTATTATCTCTGGAACTAATGGTATATCCCCATATATATGTATATATATTTATTTGATTTCCCTACATTCTCCTCTCTGTCAACATGCTCTGGTTTGATTTAAAAGGGCTGATTAATAGATATTTTCCAAGATTAACCTTCTGGTACGATTGAGCTCCCTGGCAACCTCGCACCAAAGGGGAAAAAAAAGCCTTGCGCCGGCAGAGAACATGGTAAACGTCATAATTTACTCTGTATGCTTTGCGACATAAATAGTATGGTGCCGTCTGTCTGACAATATATATTTTTAACTTCATAAAAACTAAACAGCCTACACTAATTTTATAGTTTTTGTTTTACAGTTGAAGTATTTTTTTATCAAATAACATCTAATGTTAGAACTAGTCGGTGTTCCCTGTAAATCAAATGTCATCAATACAAACCTTTAAAGGGTTATTTTTTTCCCCAAACATACATGCATTTTCTTCATTTACACTTCAGCCTTTTACATGTGTTTGCCAGAAGCTGCAGGTGTGTTTTAGTGTTTTTTGTGCCCTTTAAGACACTTTCCTCTTCTTTTTTTTTTTCCTTCCTGTCAGTGAATCATCGAGTCTCAGCCAACTTCTCGCCCGCCTGTTTCTCACTTGTTTCTACAAAAAAAAAAAACTGTTCTTCTTTTCCCGCTGCACCTGTGTGTTTACCGTACTCTGTGTGATGGGTATTGTCATGAGACCAAATTGTTCAGAGGTTTTCAATAACAAACACATCTTTGTCTGCACTTCTGCTTTTGTAGAAGCTGTCAGGTGTCTGAAAAATAAAGCTGTGTTCAAGAGAAATATTTACCCTTAAAGGGATGGTTTGACCAGTTGGAAGTGATGGTTTGGCAAATAATTCTCAGTAGTTGGTTCCTCATCAGCCACAATATCAGTCATAGACCCCCGTTTACAGCTGGCACCTAAATTTGTCTTTAGCTATCGGATTGCTTCTAGGTTATGCTAAATACAAGCATGAATGGCCTTCAGACGACCACCTTGGACGTGGACCATCTTCAGTCAAGGCCACCTCCTGAGGCCACCAGAGAAGTTCTGAACCCCTTTTATCTACATACGTTTAACAGTCTGAACACACTTCATCTGGAGACGAGCTGTAAGTCCTACTGCTAAACTGAGATGACCTCACACAATCAGCAGAGTTATAACCTGAAAGTCTCAGGGTATAAAAAGCCGCTTAAGTTTCCAGCTAATCCAAAATAATTAAACAGTCATCTGAGGGAATATTTTGAAGATACAGCTTGTTTTTTGGGGGGGGATTTTTGCTGCCTGGTAATTTTTTTTTTTTCAAATTTATGTTCGGATTGTGTTAGAGCAGACTGGACCCACTATATCATTGTATGCTATAATGTACTGTGTCAATTAGGGATGCACCGATCCACAATTTTTCCCTTCTATCCGATATCTGAATTTTTGATATCGGCCGATTCTGATACATTCCGATACCATAGCTTTGTTTGCATCGCAGAAACAGTCACAGGGGGCCGTATTTTTACGGTTTGTCTGAGCAAACATTATCGATTAATATAATGGAACAAATTTTATTTTAATAAAACATTATTTGACAATTATTTGCATCCCTAACTCAAACACTGTAAAAATGTATAAATTAAACACTAAACACCTCAAAATACACCTTAGTTCAATTTAAACAAGCTGAACATCACAGATTTCATTACTCACTCCCCTCTCCAGATTGCCACCAAACTTCATTCAACTTTCGCGTCTTTTTCTTTCTCCTGCTGCACAATTTAGGCTCTTGACAAATATTTCATGCATCAGTCATAAAAGAGGAGATGAATGTTCGTTCGTATCGAGATCAGTCTGAGACTGATGGAGAGTGTTATCCAGTCTGTCGTCGTGTTTCCTGGTTCCTCCCGCTCTGCTCGTGCTGCAGTAGCAACACGTTGAAAATGATGATCATTTACAGAAAAAAAACGTGTCGGATATTCTTTATCATAACTTTGGTTTTACTTGACCTATCAAAATAATTTAAAAAGGGGTGTATAATTCAAAGTTTCTACTTTTAAACACACTGAGTCATGTGGTGAAAAGTTGGGTAAGCTACAGAGCTGCTGGCAGCTGCTCCCCTGCTAGCTAGCTGCAAACTGTTGAGTGGATTTCCTGAACGGAGGGGGGTCTCATTACTCATTGAGACTTGCCTCAGTTCAGGAAATCCCCCTCCAACGTTTGTAGCCAGCTAGCAGAGCAGCCGGCCAGAACTCTCTTCTGGAGTCATTTCAACAGACAACATTATAGCACAGATCAGAAATCTCCCCGTGTTGGATCGGAAAATTCCGATCCGTAATTATGTTGGTATCGGAGCCCGATACTGATACTGGATCGGATTGGCCCCATCCCTAGTGTCAATCACAGGATAACAGTCTGAGCAGCATTATATTGTATCATATTCATCTAAACACATCGCTGATGTTACGTTCAGAGTGAAGCTGTATAGAAAATAAAAAGAAACAGATGACGGCTGTTGGTGCAGCTTGTTTGTCAGTTTAAAGGTTAGGGCTTATTGACACTGAACAGGTGGATTGATATATTTAGCAGCACACCTACATACACAGGAATGTTCAGAAAACTAAAATATAACATTAAAAAAGTAGATGATTACTTTTTGCTAATATAGCATTTTTTCACACCAGTATGACATTTTTAACATTTTTTTCAAGAACTTCTGCAAGTGGATATTTATCTGCAGATATTTCCTATTTGTTGGTAGCTCTGACGTCACTTGTATAAAAGCTTCCATTGAGACTTGAAGCTCTAGCAATGCCCAAGAGTCAACACAAACCACATCTAAAATGGATTTCAGATTGAGATAAAAAAGTTCCTATTCAACTGGTGCTTGTGTGACTCCAGTCATGCTTGCGTGCATACTGTAAAAGAGGGCATATCACAGCAAGACGGATTCAGACAGTTGTGTTGCATTCCATTTGCTCCTTTCTTGCATCTCGTAGCTATATTTACCATGTCTCTGTTTTCCTTTTAGAGACTTAAATGTACCCTAACAAGTCGAACATGTTGTCATCCGCTCAGCTCCTAGTCACGATGTAATATTTAACAGACTGATGTGAAACCTCCTTGAAACATTTTCTCAACGCAACTCTTTCAGGCTTTGATGAATTATTCCTCATTCCAGTCCATTTTGCTGTCTCTTTTTTTTTTTTTTCTTTTTTTCCGTGTGTTTTTTTCTGTTTTGCTTCATGTTCACCTTGCTGCTCAAACAGAAATTGTGTCTTTTTGTACGTTCACAGCTTCTCCGCAGCTCGTTGGTGAACAATCGAACCCAAGCCAAGGTGGCGGAGGAGTTGGGTATGCAGGAATTTGCCATAACCAACGACAAAACCAAAAGGCCCGTTGCGCTGCGGACCAAGACTCTGGCTGATTTGTTGGAATGTACGTTCACATATCTTTGACTTGGTTACAGTATGAATATAAAATGAATAGCATTACAATCCTTACAGACTGTTTGTTGACCTTTTTTTACATCTTTAAAAATTCACAGTCTAAGCTGACAGAACGTTATAAATGTCTTTGTTTTCTTTGTGTCAAATGCCGTCACTTCTCTCCTGAAGAGACGGAAAAATGCCTCTTATGTGTTTAGCATGACTGAAGTATTCATTGATGTTATTCTTCCAGCAGCCAACGCTGCTGCATCTCCTTCAGTTAATTACCTGATAATAAGCTTGTGCTTTTCCTACAGTCTAACACATACTTTCAAATCTTTAGAACCTTTAAAGAAGTAGAATGAGAGTGTAGGTGTCAGATTTGGCTACTAAAAAAGGAAAAAAACAGTCAATTTATGATTGAGTTAAGACTTTTGGCCTTCCAAGATTTTATAAGTTAGAATAAATGGAGTGTCACAGTCTTAGGCTACATTCACACTGCTGGCAAATGTGACCCAAATCTGATTTTTTATTTTCCCCCATTGGACCCATATTTTTTTCTGACAGTCTGAACGTGACAAATCCGACCCAGGCCTTTTCAGTATTTGGGACTAAATCGGATACATATCTGATGTTTTTCAAAGCGACTGCAGTCTAAACGCTCGTGTCACGTTTCATCTAGCTTTTGCATTTGTAAGATGAGGTTGAGCAGATCGATCAATACTATCCTCGAGTAATGCTGTTTAAATCTTGTAACTCCATGCATCTTTAGCTATAGAACAGAAGTCCAGTTGCTTTGTCTTTGTTTTTTGGATTTTCCATGTCCTGGATGACTGAGAATCCACAGAACCTATGATGATAACGGTGTCGGACCATACTGATACTAAAGTTACTCGACCGAGTAATACTTTATTTCAATCACGTTATCATGAGAATCATTGTCTACAGACCTCCAATGAATGACCCAGGATTTTATAAAAAGACACACTTTGAATGTATCTTGATATACTTCTTGGTTCTACCTCACTATTGTGCATTACTTCCAAAGCTAACATCTCATTAGCCTGCCACTGTTGTAGAAAAGTTGACAAGTATTGCAGAAAACTACTGAATCTACTAAATCATCATAATACAATTCCATTTTTGCCATTTGTAGCATCTTTAACATCACTGTGCTAAAACAAACTCTGACCCAGACGCCCATTCAGTCACTACTAATGCCTTCCAGGTGATAGCTTTGCAGGCTACAACATTAAGAGACATTAAAGTGAGTCCTGCAGGCCATGTTGGACCAGAGGTTCTGATAATCACAAGTTTCTGGGATCATTAGGCTACTATATTATATTTGACGGGGCTGCTGAAGTCAGCCCACACAGCGGGACACGGAGCGAGCTGCCAGCTGCCTCACAGACAGGTGAAATCGATCAATCTTTCCTTGTTTTTGTCCTCAAGTTCTTGCTGTCAGTTTCAGTGCCTCTTTGTGTGCACAATGCTGTGGTCAGTAAAAGAAAAGAAAATTATTTTAAAAAGACCATTTGGAAGCTGTGAACTTGTTTTTCCCAATGTATCCCATCTCCAGAGATCAAATTTAAGTCTGAGATTTAAATAAACTGTTGCACTTCGTGCTAGCAGATACATTAGTACCTAACAATTTTAATGTCCTATCAGAAAAAGAAAACAAAAAACATAGATGATCAACATTATGAACAGCTCACTACTGGGAAACAATAGTTTGTTTTACCTTTAAAATTTGGTCAAACTTCTGGAGTAACTTATACCTGACCAAATTAATTAAATATACCTGCGGCCATGTGTTTTTGATATTTAGCCAACCAAGAAAAAAATATTAAAATAATGATTGAAACAATCTCATATATTATATTAAACAATGTGAGTCAGAAGTCACAGAACATCATTTTACTTAAAAAAGAGAAAATGACATATCTGAATATTCCAACAAGTTTTGGGTGAGGGGGCCTGTTTTTGGAAACACTTGCCCTTGATCCAGTATGATGGCCTTCAAGATGGTGGTTCTGGAAAAAGCCTCCCTCAGTAACTGTTGGGGTGTTCAGATATGTAATTTTCCTTTTTCTTTCTGAAATAAAAGTGTGACTTGAGACTTTTGACTTACCATTTATATTGTTCTCAGTGTATGTATTGAGGATGATGCTCAGCTACCACCGCATCAAAATGTAGCTCAATATCTGAAAATCTGAAAAGTTTTAGCCATTTTTGTGTCAACTAAGGTCTGTGGCCCTGTTTTGAACTGGGAGGCTCCAAACAATCAGTTTTACACGTGCATCCATCTAAATGTTTTATTGAAATCCATCCAGTAGTTCACGAGATATTTGCTTATAGACAAAACACACAGAAAGTGGGCAATAAGCATGTTTATTGAAGGAAGTAAACTCATTTGGCCACCAGAGAAAGAAAACAGGGACTATGGAATAAAGTAGGAAACAAACTGACCTAGATTGATAGAAGAAGAAGGACAAATTGTAGAAAAACAAATAATAAAAAAAAAGAGAATCGAGACCAGTGTCCTCCAGGTTAGCTTTCAATCAACCAACCTTGATGCATGAATCCCAAAATAACACACTTCATATCATTTGCCTTTCAAATCATTTCTCCGAGTTTGGGTCAGAGCAGAGTTGATGACACAGGAAAAGGACGCGGGGGCAGCGATGGAAATGAGTGCAGCTCTTCTGTATATGAACCGCTGTGCCCCGCGGCTACGGCAGGCCCTCGCTGGCCTCCTGAAATATTACCTATTGTTCCCCCCTTGTGTCCCGTCGTCTTAGTCACAGAGATGAGTGAATGCAGTGGCAGCTAATGGAAGAAAACAAAGGGACTGTGGAGAGATGAAGATGACACCCCGCAACCTATGCTTACACTTCAAATCTTTTTCAGCTCACTTAGACCACAGCTATTCTCGATGCAGCTTGAAGTACAGTTTTATCTTCTATATGACATAAATGTATCTGTGAACTTTGTGTGGCCCTCTCTGGATCTAAACTCTCTTGCTGTGGAAAGCCATAGCTGTTGTTTGCCTCCTTCCAAGTTTTTAAAGTTTTATTTACCTCAGAAGCAGAAAGAATTCATTAGAACAACTGCATGATTATTTTTGGTCTCTTTTTTTGTGTGTTACATTGTAAAAATAAAACTACTGTTTTTGTCATTGCAGCTTTCATCGCCGCTCTCTACATCGACAAAGACCTGGAGTTCGTTCACACCTTCATGAACGTCTGCTTTTTTCCCCGGCTGAAGGTGAGCTCCTATTGATGGCTATTCACCGCCTGCGCTTGATCAATGAGCTGCCGAGCAGGGCACATAAGGAGAGAAAAGGACCAAGGAGATGATGAGGAGGGAGCTAATGGCCGGGCCCTAATCGATGCAGGGCCTGAAGTGGTGCTTGGCTCCTGAATGCTTCTCATAATGGCGGCTCGGGCTGCTATTTTAGTCATCTTTAATGTCAGCGGTGCAGAGATGCATGCATTGGGCTGCTAATGTTATTCACCGGTGTTTGGGTATCGATTGAAGAAGTGCTGCCGATGACTTCCACTTTAGATGTGTTGCGGGAGTGGAAGGAGTCAAGTGTGTTTCAGAGCTCCTGTGGCCAGTTGTGACTGTGAAACTGCAAGGGTTTTTTTTTTTATCCTTAAGTGCCCTGGTCCAAATTTACAGAGAAAACACCCAAGATGGCTGTTTCCCCGGCTAATGCACTCGCAAACTATCACCCACACGCACGCGGCCACGTTCCCACACAGAGAAGACCTCCTTGTGAAGCTGCTGCAGTGGTCTGATATGCCATGCTAATTGCCGTCTTGGTGTGCCTCTCCAGGGAGAATCCTCAGCTCTGGAGGAGCTGAGCTTTGCGTCATGGTCGCTGCAAGAGAGCACCTCATTTCCACTTCCAAGAGAAAAGTTGTGAAACAGCCAGCACGTCTCCTTACATAGCCTTCTGGAAAGACAGCATTGCACACTGTGCTGCTTCATCCAATTTAGATGGAAATAGAGCGGCGAAACCAGGGACATGAACGCTCCCCCTTTCCTTATGTTTGTGCTTTTTTCTGTCCTGCTCCGTGTGATGACGCATCTTAACGGGTTTGCATCACTGTGCGACTGGAGTGGCTTGTTTTACAGTAGAGGTGGGCTGTACTCTCTTCTTGAAACATCAAAATTCCTCTGCTTTAGGTTGAAGGAGTGTGGATGCCCACTCCCTCCCCTGGAGACGGCGGAAAGTGGGATGGAGGGAACAAAAAGGAAAGTAGAGATAGAGAGTTTGGAGGCAGTAAAGCGAGAGCAGGGGAGCACGAGCAGCAGAGGCACTCTTTGTAGAAAATTAATAGGAGCAGACAGTTCTGGATTCAAAGTCTGCCTTTTTATGACAAGACTGCTTCCCTGTTAATGGAAGGGCTTTTAGAAGTCCCCCTTGGATAAGAGAAATGTATCAGGGCTACACACCTGGGAGACTCCCAGACGCTCTTTATTTTTGGCCCGGGATTGGCTTTTGTCTTAAGTAGCCTGTGATTTGTACTCACCGTGAAGACACAGATGGAGAGCAAGTCTGAGAGTGACCAAATAAGTGATTCTGAAAGGAGAGCGTAAAAAGTGCGAGGATGGCAAGAGTGAAATAAAAGTAAAAGCGGCTGAAGGAGAGGAGTTGTAACAGCAGACGATTTTTCTTTCTCTTGTCTGATTTCTTCAAAGAAATGGGTTTTCAGAAAAAAAAAGAGAGGGAGAATAAAAAATATGTGTTTTTTGTATTGCAGGAGTTCATTTTGAACCAGGACTGGAATGACCCCAAATCTCAGCTGCAGCAGTGCTGTTTGACCCTGAGAACAGAGGGCAAGGAGCCCGATATCCCACTGTACAAGTAAGAACTCTGAAGAGATGGGGGGGGGCGCTCAGATACTCTTTGATTGAGGCAAACAGTGTTGAGTTTTAAGTTAGCAGCACCTAAAACAATCATTCTAAAATTTAAATCAGAAATTATAATAGTTAGGTTATAATAGGGAAAGAATGATCACTTGAGTTTCTTTTCAAATGGAAGAAAAGTTACTGTAGTCACACCTTGGGGACATATCTGTGGAAAGATGATGCCATAGCATCAATCAAAATGGATGTAGAGAAACTTACTGTATTTTTAACATGTTTTGTTGATAAATGATAATCAAAACTAACTTTAGGATCAGCCTACTCATTACTTTTCTTGCTTGTTATATTTTTAATCATATGCATATTGCATTAATAAAATTAATAAAATGCCAAGCAAAACTAGCTTGTAAAACAACTTCTTATTGACTTTAATTAGTTTCTTGTTATCTTCAGATATTCCATTTACTGATCAACTCTAATTAAATTTACTTATTACATCTTTGATATGGTTAGTTGTTTGTTTAGCTAATTGTCTTCAATCTTTCTCTCTTGCTACCAAAAGTAACATACAAGCATAAAGCATCATGCTGATTGTGCTACAATTTCAGGTTTAAAGTTACAAAAATCTGATTTTGTGTCACAATTTAACCTAATGGTGTGTCTTCTCACACCACATTCTAATTAACCCCAGCCTTATACTGTTAAAAATGTTGCTAAATGTTGCTTTTACAAGACTTGTCTTTGTCACAAGACCCTAAATGCTATGAATAGCCATGTAAAGGTCATTGTTGTTGTGATAAATAAACACCCCTACTGAGACCTCCTATTTCACAAGAAGTCAAGGAGTAAGTGTCATTTGATAAAAAGCTTTAGAGCCATGATGCAGCGTTTGTTGCCATGGAAACTTTCAAACAACCTTTTCTTGGAAGAGTAAAAAAGGAGGTCAGTCAGAGGCACAAAAGCAATTGGAGACAGAGCGTTTCTCCTCACAATGATGTCCCACAGTCCAGTGTTTATTCAACTCTTCTTTCATGCCTTTTTCCCCACTTCTGCAATTTCCTCTACTACTTCTTTCTATTTATTTGAATGTCCTTTTACTTCATACTGTATACACATTTACACACATATATAAATGTATTTCCCCAGCACTTCTCCAAACTCAATCAAATGGAGGTCCTCGGTGACCTTAAATTCAACAATTCAAGCAGCACCTTGGTGAGGGTGTACACAAACTCACAATAAATGTGAGGTTTCTGCTACACACGCAAGTGTAGTTACTGCTCGAGTTGTTCTTGTCAACGACTACTCAGTAGCAGCCAATAATCTCAAGCTCCTCACTGACCCCCCCCTCGTGAGATGACCTGACCCCTGTGAGTCGATAAGTCCAAAATCATACAACTTTTATATCGTTTTATGCGGCAATTGTTGGCGTCAGACCTATCAGTCAGTCTCTGAGGTCCCTTTGAATTTGTTTACAAGTGTTAAGGGCAGCAAAACCCTGAGTGAGGCAAGAGTGTGAGTCAGACAAGAGGCCAGCTAAATGACCAGGGGGAGGTGGGAAAGGACACTGAAAGTGAGGAGGGAAAGGAGTTAATGTTTCGAGCCCCCCTGCTAAAGGTTCCCTGGTGGATTTGTCTGGCTGATGACAGATCTGCACCTCCACCCCAGCCCCATCACTTTACTGTACATCTCATCTGGCCGGAACACACCAGGGAGCAGACTCAAAGACGCTTTCACGTCTCAGAGACCCGTCCTCTAAGTAGCTGCTTTTAACATGAGCGTTTAAAATCGGCCCAAGATTTTATTTTTTTTATCCGTCGGTGCGACTTAAACTCCCTGCTTCCTCACTCCGTCTCGCTTCACGTTACTTTAGCAGTGTGATAAATCCAAACGACACGCTCTCCCTGCTGAGGTTCTGCTCAAACGGCGCGCGCAGGAGTCTTATTTACTCGTCATTCCTTTCGCGCTCCTTCATTTGTAAGTGAGAAAGAGGGACTGCATTATTGATAAAGCGTCATAAGTGACCACATTGCATTAAAAATGGATTGCTCTCATGAAATAAGTAAATTGTCTGTGAATAATTTAGGTGAGTCACAGCTTGGAGCTGCGATGTTTATGCTAATGTTAGCATTTCAAACAACTGTCTTGTACATATGTCCCTGCAGGAATTAAATATAATTGACAGCTTGCTTTTTTTTTTGTTTTAAATGAGGTACATCTGTTAATTAGCAGAGTGGGTTAAGACACTCCCATCATTCCTTTAAACTTTCTCTGTCTCACTTAGTTTTTTTTTTTATTCTTCATTTACCCTCTTAGTGCGCCAAAGACATTTGAGCCTCTCAGAGACTATTGTCATTCCTTTATTTCAAGTTCCCTCCCAACACGTCCCTTTTTCTTTTTAACCAAAAGCAGCTCTGTGTATCTGAAGATGAGTACGGGGACTTGGGGAGGCTTTAAAAGTTGTTTATTCGTCCCTCAGATGCTCGCTCACAAAATGTGTCAGTGAATCAAAGCTCTACCCTTCGCCTCTCAACCTTTTGCTTTAGTTGAATTATATTTTCTGCCAATTGAGGACTTGTTTCAACCTCCCCTTTTTCTCGTTATGTCCCTGAGTGCCCCCCACTTATGTTTATCCTCATCTCAGGGGGTGTTATTGTTTGTTTTTTTTTTTCAATTCTGTGCTGTTTTTTTAATTTTTTTTTAATTTTATTTTTTCTGTTGAATTTGCAGAACCTTGCAGACAGTGGGGCCCTCACACGCTCGCACGTACACGGTCGCTGTATATTTCAAAGGGGAGCGAATTGGCTGTGGCAAAGGCCCAAGGTGAGTAGGACAGTAGAACGTATTAAGACCCAACAAGACAAGGTGCTTTCCCTTTCAATGCACCACTAATGGGATGAGAATAATGGCTCCACCTTATTGATGGTGTTTATTATAGCAATTAAGCTCCATTCTATTGGAAGAGACATTATGCAGAATGAAAATGAATTGATTCTTTATTGATTTGACATCAATTTTGTTATGAAAGCATCACTTTGCAGCTGCAAAGCATATTTGCCGAGGCGACACTGCAGCTGGGGTTTAGGCAGCGAGTTATGCCTGAAGTTGACAGGGCAATCGTGTTTTTGCCCATTTCTCTCTCTCTCTCTCTCTCTCTAAGCGTGTGTTCGTGTTCGCCACAGATAAGCAACCTTGGAAAACACACAAAATTGCTGTTTGTTTGACAGATACTCAGTTAAAATTTGTTGTAATGGTAGACGGGAGGCATTCACAGCACATATTCTGAGATCTACACATTGATTGACATTTTATTTAATAAAACCTTGGCTTTAAATTTTGGCATCAGTTTTGTCTGTCAGCAAAATATTTCATAAACCACTAAATAAAGTAACCACTAGATTATTGTACATCTACAACAGATTTTCTGTTAGTTACCCTTTTGAAGATGTTTTACATTCACTAAAACACAAATGGCTGTAGCGTTGTACATTTCACATATAGTGCAGTACGATATAAATTTGGATTATCTAACAGGGAAACTTGTGCTCTGAGCCAGGGTTGGGTGGTATTGATCTTTTTTTGTACCAACATATTATCTTTAGATAACACTGGGATATATATGTACAGTGGGGAGAACAAGTATTTGATACACTGTTGATTTTTCAGGTTTTCCCACTTGCAAAGCATGTAGATGACTAATTTTTATCATAGGTACTCTTCAACTGTGAGTGATGGAATCTAAAACAAAAATCCAGAAAAATACAATGTAT
>JARVJO010000165.1:2022930-2042278 GCA_031762555.1 Cynodonichthys magdalenae | reverse complement strand
ATAAAATACAAGTAACTACAAGAGACATTTAGATTAGATTTAAGCCCATATCTAGATTTGCACACCTTATAAGACCATATATACTCAAATTTTAAATTATGAAAAGTCCTATGAGCCTTTGCTGCCTGAGCATACATTAAATTTTCTCCGTGTCCATGGGCTGAAAAAAACAGATCGTGGGCAACCACACTGGCTGCTAGCTTAATCAAAAAAAATAAAACAACTTCACTTAAGAAGTATTTGCATTTCATGTAGTATATTATTGCTTTTGGCCCGTGGCCCTCAGATTGATTTTAATTTTGGCCCTCTCAGAGATTTTTTTTAAATTTTGGCCCTCTCAGGGAAAATGTTTTGGCACCCCTGGCATAGTTCAAGATCGAGGTTGGGGGTAGGGACATTTGTGGACATGAACAAAAGTATTAAAATCAGTTTAGATCATCAGGTTAGAGAGTGTGAATACTTACTGGATAAAAGTCATGTATAGATCAGTCAGAAGAAAGAAAATCACGTTTGAAGGTAAAATGTGAAATTTTCAGCCTGTCTCAGATGTCAAAAAAACTAGATTTAGACAATCCTCAGATCTAAAGAGGTTAATATAATTTAACACAAAGACCCATCGTAAACACAGTCCTGCACATGTACCTGGCTCTGCTTTTTTACTGGTTTCTGTTCCACTTTCCTGCTTCTCTCATCATCTTTCTCATTCTCCTCCTCTTCCATCTCCTCCTCCTTCACCTGTCCCTCCTCCTCTTCACTTCTATGACTGGCATCAAATTTATCCCTGACTCTGGCCTTTTCAGATGCTAAAAAAATAACAGCAATGATACATTTTATAGAACTTTTGCAAAGAATTCACTAAAAATAGGCCTACAGCATATGGAAAGTTCTACACACAGAGTAATCAGACTCACTGCAGTATAATTTTCTTGAGCAAAAATAGCTATATAATAATGTAGAAACAGAACAAAGACTATTTCCTGAAATATGTTTTATTGAAATTTGTCTTTTTCTGGTCAGTCAGTATGGATTGATTTTAATTTTAGTTGATAAAGCAGAATAAGGATTTTTGCACATATAGTGAAACATTTCTGATGGGCTGAGGTTAATGTTCTGTGAGCCCTGAACACACTGACAAACACAAATCAGAATGACAGGACATGTAGACAGTGTTTGCTAACCTGTACTCCTGCTGCTTGGTGTCATCACTGGCCTGTCTGACTTTGGTCCCTCCATCCAGGAAAGGTTCTGTTAATTTGGCGCATTTGGCTGCATGTTGCACTAACCTTTTATTTTTTTCCCTGTTAGCTTTTCTGCTCCACTCATCTCTTTATCCTTACTTTTAGACATGTTTGTTAATTTTACCCGCTCTCCTTTCATCGTCTTTTTCAAGTTGGGCCAGGCTGCTCGCATTGAATGTTTAACTGTTCCACCGGCTGTGCTCGTGGAGGCGGTGCAGCCGTGGCTTTGTGGCTGATGCTGACACAGCTGCACTCACACACCCCACGGCCGCTGAGCCTTAACAGCATTTTATAGGGTTAAAAAAACAAACATACCAGCCGATTCGGCTTGGAACTGACCGGCCATTCGGGAATCTTCCCGATCGTCCCTATGGCCACCACACCCATGGGTAAGGGGAAGAAGAGAGATGCACAAGGAAAGGCAATGAGTTTAAGAGGGCATGTATCTGAATCCATGAAGTATTGTATGCACATGCGTGAATATCTGAAAAATAAAACTATTTGTAACCAGCCTCTGAACAGCCCCACCCAGCCATAGTCCCAGAATAGTGATGTTCATACATGGGAGTGGGAGGAGGGAAAGGTGGGCAGAGCGTCTGTTAACAGAAACATCCATGGAGAGTTTGATAGACCCTGTGCCCCCCAGCGAGGACAGCATCCAGCTTGTGGTTCATCACCTCCAGTGTTTAAGTCTGAGTGTTGACAGCCGGACATAAACCATCACAGAAAGCTGGCAGTCTCCACAAAGCCTGAACAGCTGCCAGCACTTTTCTTATTTCATGATGGGCCAGATATCCATGTCCGCCAATCAGTAGAAATCCTGCTATCATTAGTCCAAATTTTCAAACATCTTCTATGTCCTCAAACGACAAAGGAGCCAGGAACATTATTTGCCAATCCCCCCAAGAATCCATTATGTGCCCTGCTGCATATGTCCCACTAGGACAAGAAGGCTCCCCTTTGCCCAGCTTCAGTGTAAAAAAATGTTGATGAATAGCGTAAACCAGACCCATAATTTTTAGCTTTAGTTGATTTTGTATAGGAGGCTCCAAAAAGCAGCAAAGCAGAGTAGATAAGGAGAGGCTGAAGAGAGAGGAAAAAAAGTGTCTGCCTTCTCTGAGAGCAGAAGCAAAAAAATAATATATATATATATATATATATATATATATATATATATGAATTAATATTTATTTTGTACATAAAACAAGACAGACCTTGAAAAAACAAACCATCAAAATAACTCTTTGTTTTTGTGGTGTGTTCAAAGTTGGCATCATTTTTGAAAACTCTTTGTCTTCTGTCCTACTTTAAAAAATGTAATCTTTTCTTGTTCAATATTCCTTTTGTTTGTGCTCTGGAGATGCAAATGTAGCAGGATATATGATTAAAACATACATATATATATATATATATCCTGAGCAGCATGAACAAAGTCCGGCTCATAATGGTCCTGTCTAGAATCCATAATGTTCCAACTTTTAAACTAGAGTTTCTTTATGAGAACTAATTTAGACAAATTAGAGGATATTATTAACAGGAAAAGAGATGTTGGATATGGTCTAATAGGCTCCATCTCTTACAAATATGCTCATTATTTAAAGGTCCTATTCTATAATTGCAAATATAAATGGCTGACATTTTTTTTTTCATTTTCATGATTTAAGCACATTTTCATTAGTTTTGAACAGGAACTTTCAGAGGCGATGCTTTTGTTCCATTGTCAAACCATTTTTGTTGTTGTTGTTGAAATAAGAATGCAAGGCCAGTCAGCAGGATTCAGAGATGCTTTTAAAGGATTTGTGTGTCTCCTGACCATGAGTTTGTATAATGAGACCTGAGCTCATGTGCTGCAGAACCGCCTAGCACATCAACTCCTCTTGGAGCCGCATTGTCTCTTGTGTGATTGTCAAGGGCCTCGCTTCATTTGTTCGCATAGCAAGACTAATCAAGGACATTAGCCCCGGTGTCATGTAATTCATCATTGATTGTCTTATTGGCCCTCGGTGCAGTACTGGCTGCACCATCACTCCTCTTGTATAACAGCCTTACCTTGTGTTGCTCTCTGATCGAAAACACCTCCCCACAATGTGTCAGGATTCATTTCCATGTTTTATTTAAAGCCTCCTCGAGTATCAGCAGCACTTTGAGCAGGATTGAACTTTTTTGTTTCTGCTGCAGAGCTCTTCCTGGCTGACAGGATCGGGCGGCTTCAGTGATGCCGGAGAGGTGAAGAGTCATAGCTGTGTGTTCTCTCCCGACAGCTCAGAGCTCATTAAAGAGACAGAGGGGCCCCCCGATATTTTGGTGCACTTGTCTGTGGCCAATCCGCCGGGTGGCTTGGGCTGGTTCACGTTTTTTACTGTTTGATGACTCAGGTTTTGACAGTCTCCTGCCTGTATCTGTCAAGGCAGAATTAAATGTTAACTAAGGCCTGGACTAGGGGAAACATGAGTGCAAACAAATTGAGCTGAGAGCAGCCAGGTAGACGTGTGAAGTCGACGGAAGGAGTCAGCGGAGATTTTCAACTTCCCAAAACTCTGTGCACAGACAGGTCCAAGGCAACATCAAATATACATGGAAGCGGCTTAACCATTTATCATTTATCCTTACAGAAAGAAAATAACAGTCTCAGATCTCGCTCTAAGACTCAGCTGCCTCCTCTTGTCATTTTTCCCCAAGCTTTCTTCTGGCTGCTTGTTTCTCAAACAAAATATATGTTGGATAAGAGAAGGAGCCACTATTTGGCTTGTTGCTGTAGGGGAACTAAATTCTTTTACTCAGTTTACTGAGTCTAAACCCCTTAATCTCTAGAAGAAAACACATCAGACAGATAAAAGGAAAATAAAGAACAGTATGCAGAGTCTTTATTCAGTGGCTTGAGGGTGTTGTTTGCTCTTTGGCGTGGCAGGAAAATCCCTTCATCAGTAGCGTTATATTGGCCCGTTGACGGATGTGATGCACGCAAGCTCCAGTTGATGGACTCAGCTGACTGTTGTGGAGTCGCCTCACAGTTTCAGGCTAAACACAGAATGCATGAGTGAAAGGACACCGTGTGTTCTTGAGCCTTTAAAAAAAAGAGCTGATCCCTAATCAGAGATTCCGCATCCAGCCGTCGTGTGAGGATGCATTTCAGCACAACGGGATGCATTGTTGCCAGGGGTTTGATGTCCAGGATCCGATCTGAAACCAGATTCGCATTTTCAACTTTCATCCTTGAAAGGAGTTACTGTGTTGTCGGTAAACAAACAGAAAGAGTATGAAAAACAGGAGCGTGTTGTGCGATTTAACACGTTAACAGAAGGTGATCGGTATGCAAAGTGAACCGCTTCTCAAAGGTTCTTTTCTGCAGAGCGGTGGGCAGCTGAGAACTCTCAATATGCTCTGCGGTGCCCAACACAGACTGAAATCAAAGTCCTTGTGTATTCTGGTGCAACCTTATTCTTTTGTCAATTGCTCTTGTGTTGCATGTTAAACAATGCAAATGGCCTGAGCCTCATTTTTTCCTCTTCTGAGTGGGTAATTCTCAAGTCATCTCCCAGAAAAAATAAGAAAAAAAACAGGTTATTTCCATATTTTAACTGCAGTATGTAGTTTTCTCTCCAAGGCCTCACCGAAAGAGATAGACTCATGTATGCAGGTTTTTTTTTCCCTTCAGGTATTTTTTTTTAACCTGGGTCTTTTTTATTTCTTTTGATGCCTTTTCTTTAATAGGATTCTGCTTTTATCACACACATTTTCTTTTTGCCATTGCTTTAATGACAAATTATATAGAGTTGTAAGGAGAAGAACACTAATTTTTTTCCTTTGGAAAGTCAGATGCATATTATATGTAAATTGGGCTTTTTGGCTGTGTTTCATATACTGTAGATGGCCCTTGAATTTTGAATAACATGAGCTTGTAGCAGGAAAGCAAAACCACTATATAACCGCTTGGAGAAAAATCAGATGTAAAGATGTTTTTCACATGTACAATTCAGTTCATAAAACAAACATAAAAAGCAAAAAAGATACCTCAGATTCTTAAGCTGACATCTGAGAGTTATTTGTTATTGTGATTTAAAGGCAGTGATATTAAAAGAAAATACAGATTTAGTGTTGCAGGTGAAGAGTTGGACGTGATAAATCAGTCCTTGCTGCTTCCCACTAGTCAGTCAACCAGATCAGAATTATTTTAAAACCTTAAAATGTCTACATCTGGGCTGCTTCTTGCACTTTAAATTAAGTGTTTTTAAATGAATGGTTTCTTCAGGGTTTTATCATTTTTTTTTTTATTTAAACACCGATAATGTGTCGCTCCGACATGCTTCTGCATCTTCTTCTGGAAAACACCAAATTCTTTTAGTTTAGTCTACTTTCTGGGTGAGATATTGTAGTACAATTTATCTGTTTATCAGAATATAATACCAATAGATATAACATTTCTGAAGAAATTTTAAAGTGAGCCAAGACGGCTATTGCCTAAAATTCCAGCATACATCAACATTTGTCCATAAAGCCCATTTATCATTTGGGATTTACTTCCAAATTCTAGAGAAGATACTGATGTCAGATACAGTATAAGTTAATGAAAGTTGTGTTGTGTGCAGTTTTCACACTGAGGGGATTTGAGATCAATTGATCAGTCTTAAAAAAGTAAGAGAGACACAACAGATGAAAGAACACAATAATTTGTGGTAGTATGTTGTGCTCTTTTGATCAGAATAAAACTGCAGCTCTCCGTCTTGTAGCTCCCATTTCCAACAAGCTAAGATTAGAAAATTGGGATAATGTGTTGTATTTCTGTTCTTGTATTTTTAAAACGGAAGTCTTTTATATTCCCATCACTCTCACACACACACACACACGCACACACACACACATACACACACAGTCATGCATAGTTGTTGGTGAAAGGCATTAAGGCTAATTTGCACTTAGTTTGCATGGTCATGAATTGTGACTGGAAAACTGCACAGTCAAATGTGAGCCTCAGCGAATAGACACAAGCCACTGGGCAGCTGTCATGCGTGCCGTCTGAAATCAGGGCGTGCTTTGGGTAAGCATAGTAATGTAAACACTTAGTGGAAAATTACCTGAAAACTACTAACAGAGCTGCTTCTGCACTATTTGAAAAGTAAAACAAGGTGTTGGTGTTTGATGAAAGGCAGATTTCACACAAGTTGTTTTTTTTTAAGAGATTTATGGGATTTATTTCTTCTCTTATAGACAAATGTGAGCTTAGACACAAACATCTAGTTCCATCTGTTTGGGATGTAGAGGGTTAATGAAGTTGACTGCTTCTTTAAATAGAAACATTTCTAAGTGTATTTCTTGCTAACAGTGGTCATTGGCATTGATATTAAATAACTGTTTGCCTAATAGACCATACTTTTTGGGCACTTAAAAGTTTGAGATGAATACTTTGTTTTTATGTATTGCTATTTTATTAGCAACCTCCATTGGAGTTGCATTTACTGGCAACGTGGAGGGTGGTTTTGTCCCCCACGAAAGAGGAGGCAGCAACATTACACAGAGGCTATGTACCTTATTGTATTGCTCTAATCTGTATTTGCTAGCTAAAATTTACCATCATTCCTGCTAACTAATATTTAGCCTATTTCATGCTAAGTGGCACTTAATGCCATACATGCTAATATTTAGCACCGTTCATGCTAACTAGCATTTGGTGACATACATACTTCTAACTAATAGCACCTTGGATGCCAACTAGTATTTAGTGCTTTTAGACATACAAGCAAACTAGCACGTGGCTAAGTGCAACATTTGTATGCAGTCAGTTTTGTTTAGTGTAAACTTGTCCTCTAACATCCCAATGTATGTTTGATGTCATAGTTTTCTAACATTTTTCTGTTTGGACGCAGATGACAATGAAAAAGTTAGCCAACAATATCTGGATCACAACTGAGGATACCACTTTTAAATTCAGTAAAAACATGTTCCAAATTGGTGACACCTATGGACATACCAGCTTTGTGAAAGGTTGTCCCAGTTTGTAGGGAAATATTTTAACCTCTTCCATTTGCAACTTAAAATCAAAGACCAAAAAGACACTCAAAACCTAAAGGTTAAGTGTATCACTCTGAAATTGAATTAGGCCTAATTGGTATCTGCAGCCAGCTTAATTTATTGGTTTATATACAGACTGGATCAGCATCAGTTTTTATAGCCAGAAATAGTGCCAACTTGTTATTGTCATATAACTAAAACTGTTTTAAGTGTATAATATGTTCAGTAACTTTAGTGCCTGCACTCCTTAAATACAATTTGCTCTAAAGCACGGAGAATGGGGTTTCAAGTCCTATTGCCAAAAAGTGCGCTGAAAAATACCCATTACAAGATTATGTTGCTGTAAAACCAGGAGTGTATCATTCAGGATTAATGGTGTCTTCACAGATGTGCAAATAACCCACTAATGCACTTCCATACTGTTCTGTGTGTTGAGTTTTGAACAGAACGCTGATATGCTACCTGTTATCTAATCTTCTCTTATCTGTCTGGACTATCCGGCGTCCAGAATTTCCAAAGAGAATGTAAAAAAAAAAGAAAAGAAAAATTGAACTCATCAGACCACAGGGACGGCTTTCAAATTCACCTCCATCCATTTGAATGCCAAAAACTATGTTGATGCCATGCTGAGCTGAGCTCCTCTGAATCATTTAGTAAATGTTTTCAGAGTCTTGTTTTAGGAAGTTGAAGGTAACAAATGAAAAGGAATTGTGTTTTTCTTTTCTCTAATGAAATGGAAATCAAAGGAATCTGTGTCACAGAAATAAAATGCAGAAAAGTATTTGAGTGGCAATGTCAATCAGAAGGCAAAAGAAATAGATATTCGCAGCTGTTTTAGATGTTTTTGCTCGGTGTAAAAAGCTTCTTAAATGATGATCTTTGCATGTTAGAGTTTTACTTTGTATTTGATAGACGCACGAACAGGGTTAATTATTCCCAAGCTAATGAAAAAACTTCCAGGACAGAATATCCTTTGTTTTTCTGACCCTCTGTTGTTTGAAGGCATAAACATTTCTTGATCTTTCCTTGTAATCACACTTAAAACTATGGATAAATCTCTAAATTTTTGCCCCTCCCCCCCCAATTCAAAATGAGGCAATATTACAGCATTTATCAGTTCTAACCCTCAATATGTTGCCTCGGTTTGTTTTCTAATTAAGCATCGAGTTGAAATGATTTGAATTCATCTCATTTTGTGACTCTTGATGAGACAGAACAAGCTGGTTTAAGATGCCAGCTGCCACTTTCCTGAAGCTTAGCGAGTGTTTTTCAGTGCTATCCAGCATTATTAAGACCTTCTGAAAAGCCACTGAACTATCTGAAAAATGCAAAGCTCGAAAAAGCAGCCGAGACCGAGGCTGTTACTTCTGTTCATTAAAATGTGACATTTTGGAGACGTGTGGCTTTCACAGGACAGCGAGGCGGTGTGGAAGTCTCTTCACCTGCCTGACCGCGACTTTTTTTCCTATTTTTTTTTCTTTTTTTCCCTCCCATGCTTCATATTCTTTTTTTTTTTTTTTTCCCCCTCCCTGGTCTGTATTTTTTATTCTTCTAATAATTATTAATGCTGCAGTTAGCCCTTTAGCACATTCTCTTGAGAATGCCACCCCCACATTCCACTGCACCTAATGAGAACCAGTGACAAGTTTGGTTTCACTGGAAACTCATATAAAACGTCCGATACAGTTCACAGTGTGTTGCTGTGCTTCATACCGGTCCTAACCTGTAAAGTTTTTTCTCTTTTTTTTTTTTTTTTTTTTTTTGTGCTTTCTATTTCTCTATTTTTTTATAATTCTTTCTTTTTTTCACAGATTCATAATGAGTTGATCAGATTTGGAAACAACCTCAGCCAAGTTGGCAGTGAGCAGCAAACCCAAATCGAGGCTTTCAGAACTTTTTCTTTTGGAAACTAATGGCTGGTTTAGCCAAAACTGTGCCCTTGTTTTTTCTGCATCCGAAAGCCAAGTAGAAACATTTGTCAGCTTGGAAAGGTCTAGAAATGAGCAGTTATGTGTGTAAAATCAATGCAAGACAGTAAACTTAACTTTTAAGGATTAAAGCCGCAGAATAGAAACCAGGTTCATTTGTTTTCTGCCTCAAACAACCGGTAAGCTCATGTCTAATTTAGTTTTGTTGTTTTTAATGTCAACTCTTTTTTACAGATCTCATTTAGGAGTTTACTTGTAAATTGTGCTATCAGATCTCAAAGTCATTGGGCTGAAACCAAACAAGTCCCGATTCATGTTTTGTTACGTGATTGTTATTAATGAAATAACGTGAGCAATTTAATCGCAACATTTTACCTGATTTGACTGAGGTAACAGCACGACACCTGCTTTGAAAGCTATCATAGTTGCAATTTTAGGCCTAAATTGGCGTCCTCACTCAGTTGGAAACTGACCTCTCCTCATTATGCGTTCATCCTCCGTATCTGTTCTTGTTGGTTGACTTCTTTGTTTCCCACTCTGCCCCCTTTCTCGTCGCCAGATAACTTCCCACAGATGGCCCATCAGAAGCGCTTCATCGAGCGGAAATACAGACAGGAGCTGAAGGAGATGAGACGGGAGCGCGAGCGGCAGGAGAAGGAGACCGACGAGGGGGCGGAGGGCAGGAAGTGATGGCCCCTGAGCCCACCAAGAGCTGACTCGATATCATAGTCGCAGAGGTTGCAACGTGCTAATATTGATGTTGAGATAGTTGAAAAAGAATTATTGTTTATTTCACACAAGTTGAAATTGACAACAAATGACAAATATTTAAAGGAAAAATCCAGTAAATAAGAAGAACCATAGTCTGTTTGTTTTTTACATTGTGGCACCGGCAAAGGGGGCATTTAATTGATGACTGATAATTAAATCCAGAAGACCTCGCAGTGTTGCAAAATCACACTAAATATAAGAGAGGCACAGTTTTTTAAAAAAAATTTGAACATGACGTGTTAAATAAAGTTGGATTTTGCTCTAATTAGTCAATAATTAGTTTGCATTTGTTTGCTTTCATGGTAATATTTCTCACCCTTCTGATAAGGAGCCTAAACCCCTAAAAAGGGTTGAGTCAATTATACTCGGTCACAACAGTGTCACCATCTGTCTCGCATCTGCCACTCATTCTCTAATAATCAAATTGTGAATTTTTTTTTTTTGCTCCCCCTCCATTTCTTTTACCCTCACACTAAAACACAATTGGCTGTCTAACAGATCTTAATTATAGATTGTCTAATTAATAATTTCCTCAGCTCTGTAGCCTCTGGATCCAGCTATTTAACAACAGCAGACATATTAATAACTATCTGTCATAGAGTTGAGTCCTCTATATTGAGATTCATTGTAGATAACAAATACATACCTGTGAGGGTGGAGCGCGTGTTAGCCTGTGGCTGCCTTCACATTTTAGATTAAAGTTTTTATTCTTAACTCTGAGGAAAACAGGGTTGGGAGTCGGTCGCCTGAGTGATCTGTTACTCTGGAAGAAGACGTGAAGACTTTAGAGAGGTTGTTTTTAAACATGTTTAATTGTGTCATATAAATATTCAGTACAAAATATCACGGTTTACAAAGCAGAGTGATGAATGGCCAGTGATGTTGGGCTCCTTAGACTACCACGATCGCTCCGATTTTTTTTCTACATCGACAAAACTACTCAACCACGTTGCCACCGACATATTATAGCACAGCAGAGGCTCGAGCCCCAAGACCGACCTGCACATGAACAACCACAGATCTACTGTATCTGGAGCGAGGAGACTGCAGCTGCTTCATTGAGTCCCCTCGACACATACACACACTCACACACACTCTCACGCGCACACGTAAAAGAAAAAGAAATTGTGAATTGCGACGTCGTTTGAGGCCGTCACACCCCTCATCGAAAACCGTTTTAAATAATTACGATATGTTGACAGCCCATAGAAAAAACGTAAAATGTCAAGACCAAAGAAGAAAACATTGAGTTTGTTTCCATTTGAGACCTCACATGGCACAGCAAAAGGGACACATTTCACACATTTGAGCAGTTGGCCAAGGTAATAGTGTTTTCCTAAGTCAAAAAAAAATCACTTGAAGTCGGGATTCGGACTTGTGATGTTTCTCACCAGCCTCAAAATCCAGCATGGCTGCCTCGCACTGGAAGAGTGGAAATATCTGCGCTAGTTTGACAAACCTACAATACTTTACAATACTTATTAGAGAACATGTTACACTGTTTGAATGCAGATAAAGACCACTTCATCACCTATTGCTAAAAACAGCCTGGTTACTGAGCACAACAATGAGCAAATCCCACTAATTTTACAACCTGAACATGGAATTTTGGGGGTTTGACAGCATTCTTAGATCTGAGTTCTGACTTTGAGGTAAATGGTATACAGCTTGTAGCTGGGGGTGATGTTTCATCCAAAACTGGGTACATATCTGACAATTAGCTAATATTAGTTGGTGATTTCTGATAAAACAACCACTCTTTATATATGAGCAGTAAATCAAGTATCAAACATAGCCACACACTGGACACTCTACCAGACTGCAGCTCACAGTACTTATAGTTGATTTAGCACAAAAACTTCCACTAAATAAAAGGTGATAAATCAAATTAGCAGCTAGTATTTTAGCTGCAGGTTATGTGTTTTGGAAGGTTAGTAGTTGACTATTATTCACTAATCAATAGCATTTTGGTGGTAATGTTCAATATAGGAAGTGTGTAATTTAATGGATTTTTAGCTTAGATATGCTAGTCTTTAGAATCACTTTGCGAACTTCATTGAAGACCATAAAATATATAAAATAAAATAAGAATGCAAGGGATGATATTACAAGCCAGTTGTCCATTAGAGATTAAGTGGTATTTTGCGCTCAACTGATTAAAAAAAGATACAAACTGGGAGAAAATCATAACTTTATACATACAACTGTGAATACTTTGTATGTTTTCAGCTGCCTTGTTTGAGTGTCTTGTGGTGCATTCTACCATTCAGTTTGAACATTCAAGTGCGTATTTCTAAGTTGCCTGCTGAAAATGAAACCGGAATCCAACTTGGAAAGTCGGTTTTGAGGCATTTTGGAGACTCCCCCGCAAATGCTGTTCACCAACTAGTCTCCAACAGTCGCAGTCCAGTGGCTTAAAGTTGGATATGTGATTTACTGTCCAAGTTTATGGAGTCATTGGCTAGTTGCTCAATTAATCGAGGCTGGTTAATAATTGACCTGATCAGTAGCAAATTCGGGCAGGTATATATCCTTGGCAGTGTGTTCACTACTCTTTTGTCCCTTTCATTGTGCCATACACACTGTACCTAGAGGCAAACATGCAGCTTTCTAGCAGTTAAGGTTTTTTTGAACCCATTAAATGCTTATCATAGAAACACTGCAGCAGTCTGAAATGGCTACTCACACAATAGGAGCTCCAGCAGCAAGCTAATAAACAAAACAAGAGGAGAACACATGTATTCAAAAGCTGCTCATGGAGTTTTCCAGCCACTCTATAATCAGTCTGCACCATTACTGATGGAGAGAAGAAAGTAGCACGGTGGCAATTATGCCATTGTGTTGTGTTATTTCTGTTCCAAATGTCTGACAAATGTCAGCCTCTTCACAGGTTGGCCTTTTGTTAAAGTGAGGGCAGAGCATGTTGTAGCTGGCGTGTTTTTTCGTGTTGATATCACTTTGCTCCCTCTCCGTTCAACCTCCTCCCTGCTTCTGAAAGCTTTATACTCAAATTTTGGAGGTCTTAAACCAATTTGAAAAACACTGCTGCTTAAGGATCGCTTTCCTTTGTTTTCTAAATCACATTTAAACCGAAACCCCCGCGTGTCCTCGTCGATGCTCTGACCTTCTCTCCGAGCGGAGGACAATCTTCTGGGTTTAAAAGCCTAATACGGCTCAGCTCAAAGGTCAGGTGCCCCTCGATAAACATCTTTATGGAAGAGGCTGATGGTCCCGCAGGAAATCAGCTGGGTAAAGCCTGAACATTTGGTTAGGCTTTGCCACGAAGTACAGTGCATGTAATGAGAAGAAGGGAACGGACTGCAACGATTGGGAGGCCTTTTGAAAGGAAATACTGTTTTTTTTTGCTTTTTGGCACATTTCTGTTACAGAGCTGTTCCTTCATTATACATTCTTCAGTGTAGGTCAAAGCCACTCTCAGGACACCATGTAGACTTTTTCTTAACAGTAAGAAAAACCATTATGTCCAATTGCTTTTTAATGTACTAAACGCCATGTGACACCTTTAGAATTTCATTTTTTGTTCCACTTGAAAAAATTTTGATCCAAAAGTGGAGGACATCCAATCAGCAACTCTCTCCTTGAAATATATTCAATCAGTGCTTGAAACAATATAATAAAATAACAAATTAAAGAAAGAAACCAGTAATTGTTGACAGGTTTACGGGATAATAAATCTGATCTAATTCAGTGCTGGAACTCAATGAAGGCTTGACTTTTACATTTCCTTATACAGTATTTCAGTAAAATCAAGTCCAACAGAACCACAATTTTCCTTATTAGAGCTTTGAAACGTCATCATACGGTTGAAGTTAAAACAATAAAATGCATACTTCATTATTCAGCCTTCAAATTGAACAAAGTGGCTCTGGCAACATTCACCTCAGCAGGGAAATATTTGGTATTTCAGCACACCTCACGGCAAATGCTCAGAGCTGTATGGAGATATTATTAAAAATAAAAAAGAAAGACAAACTTGTGTTTGTGGATGTTTTTTTTTTTTTTTCCTTGTGGCTGCAAATCCCTGTGGTCCTTCTCAAGAACATTAGCAGTTTTACAACAGCTGCCATGACTAACACAAAGGTGCCTCAAAAATCCAACTGAGCTGTTGAAAAGTGGTTACTGTGAGTGAGGCAGACGTCACTGAGGAGAGGGACTGTTTTCAAGATAAAAATCCCTTGGAGGAGAAAAAAAAAACACAAAACTGTACAGCGTATTGTTTCATATTACCGTACGTACACAAGCTAAGGTAGAACTCTTAATATGCAGCATGTTTTTTGTCCCAGAAACACTGAAAAATACATCGGCATATCTGTTGATTTACAAAGCTGCAGGTAGTGAGCGTCTTGTCACAGGCAGCTTTGGAAAAACAAAAAACAAAAAAGTTTTTAGATATATTTGGGCTTTGTTTAGATCCCATATTCACACACGCACGGAAAAAAAGAAGGTCTTGTCTGCGTCCCTGCGAAACGCAACTAACACTGACTGGACACACAAAGCCTACGTCTGGTCACCGGAGGGACAACTGAAAGGCGACAGTGGTGAAGGAGCACAAGCGGCTCTCGTCTCTTCTTGAACCCGCCGTTTCCACCAGAATGGCCGGCGTGAAAGTACAACGTTTTAATCTCCTCGTCCGTGTGCCAGGGTCGTTAAGAATCCCTGTCGCTCTCGTCCCCTCCATACATGTCCGCCAGTTTCTTAAAGCGCGGCCCCCACTCGCTCAGGTAGTTGTAGTCCTGGTCGCCCTCGGTGGTCACCGACTCCAGCGAGCTGAGGGACTCCGCTACGGAACCGTTTCCCTCGTAAGCGTAGGTCGCCAAGGAATCGTAAGGCGGCGCTGTCGGGTCAGTGTCGTTATCATGAAGCCTCTGGTTGATGAAGTCTCTTACGTCCCCGTTATTGTCCCGGCCGGGGGGCAACACAGGTCGTCTCACCGGAGGGTAGAAGGTCTCGGGGATGATGTCCCTCCTCTGTTTGCTCTCCTCGATGGCCTCCGGGTTGCGCAGCGTGCCGATATCAAAGGCCTGGGTGTCCTCCTCTCCTCCCCCCTCGTCATTGTAGCTGACAACGTTGTCCCTGACATCCTCTTTGGAGATGATCAGAGGCTCCTTCTTCCTCTGCCTCCTCAGGGCAGTGAACAGCACCACGATCACTGCAAGGAAGAACAAAAACAAAGAGAACAAATAAGAGACTTTGGTGACTTCTGTTGGGGTTCCTTTGCTCGCGCTCCTTGTTGTGAAGGCCAGTGACCATCCAGGGGGAATTGTTGATGTTGCATGAGTCTTCACTGATGTACAGGGTCTTTGTAGAACTGAATCTGGGACCGCAAAGATGCATTATGCATTTCTGCCTGCTCAGGGCCACCAGTGCTACAGAACATGAAAGGAGCCAGTGCATTATTTGCTACAAACATAATGACATTTGATGATGTGTAGCTGGATTAGTCAAACATTAAATCAATCAAGATTTGATAAAGTACCACATATGCTCATGAGAACATTGACGATGTTACTGTGGGACAACTTAGACTGTAGCAACAAAGCCTCAAATCTGCTAACAATAAGAAGCTAGTTTTCAATCAGTTTTACAGACTCTGAGCCAAATATTTTAGTGGTGGTCGCAGAGAGTCATCTCTAGTAGTTTAACAGATCTCATAAAATAGAGCAGTTTGCATAAGTCTGTGGAGATGTTATTTTTAAGGTTGCAGACTAAACCAGCTGTAATTAAATTCTTTGTCAACACAAAATCTTACTTTAAAATTCCTGATTCGGAAAGCAGTGGGCGATATGCATTCCTTCGAGAAATGCTAGTCCTTTAACTGATTAAATGCATTTGTTCTGCTGCCTGATCTGATTTGTGCCATTTCCAGAGAATGTCACAAGATTCAGGACATTTCAGAAGGACATTTCACCCCCGGCTCTGAACCTATCTTTAAATCTGTGACGTTGAGTCTTCACTCAAAAAAAAAAAAACAGTGTTACTGTTTGTCTGATCGTCACATCCAGTATTTATCCCAAAGGGGATCTAACTCATCTGATCATTTCTCATCTGGAACATCCACAACAAGAACGACAACAGCAGGATTGTGGAAATTTGCAAAGTACATTCTTTAAAAATTAGAATATATCCTAATTTATCAAGCTTAATATTCATTCACATTTATTCTACTGTATTTAGCATAAAATAGGTCATAGCAGAAAACCTTTAATACTTTCAGTACGATCTGTTTGATAATCAATAGTAGAAAAGGTGTTGGGCTCAGAACCTCACGGAGTTCCTTCTACATGTTATCAAAATGAAGTTGGCAACACTGGAGCTCATTTATACAATGATGTTTCAGAATTTAGCTCTGGAGCTGGATGCAGATCTGTACACATTCCTACCTGCGCGACAGTTGATTGGCAGCTTCCTATGAATGCTGTTAGAAGTGTAAAATTATCCATATAAGTACCATTTCATAACTAATGCATTAAATATGGCTCTTTAAAGATGAATGTGAATAAATGTTTTACTATTTTCCCTGGGAGATGTGACATTTTTCTGTCTGTCAGTAATCATTAATGTATATTTACAACAGAGCTGCCACAGTCTTAGAAGACACAGAAATCTCTATAACTAAGCCAGTTTCACAGATTTTCAACCATCTGGTGTGGTAGTAGCTGAGAGTCATTTTAAACGCATACTCTAAACACAAACTGAACACTGAGGTTGTTGTTTAAACCTTTGCCATTTGCTATTGGGATCAATCACATCCTGATTCAAGATGGTCGCCACAGACAGTTTACTTTAGTAAATACAAAAAAAAACGTTCATAAATCAGTGAATTGTTAAAATTTAGTGTGGTAGAAGCTGAGAGTCATTCATGACATAAACCTTGACAGAAAATGTAGTGGGTGATATACAGAAGCTGAGAGCGGCCATTTCCCGCTTAGAATTATTTTCCATGGTTTTCTTGTGATAACAACATAATATGTCATTATCACGAAATAACAAGGATCGTTTTCTCGAGATAAAGAGTTATGGTTTTCCTTGTGTATCATTCAGTAACCATGGAGATGGCCCGATCCCCTCAGCTGGTGACTGATAAAGTTTTTTATGTCATCAAGATCAATGTGTAAACACCTGCTGATCTCCAGTCAGGCCAGCCGTCTCCTTAGATGATGAGGGCTGATATGTCTGATATATAAATCACAATTTCAACCTGTTTATGATACAAAAATGACACAAAATTATGAACAATTAATAGGTTGCCTTCAGACTCCCAGGCCATCCTTGCAAAACAGATCTGCGATGTCAATGGGATTTGCCTAGTTAAATAACAGTGAATGATAGATAGATAGATAGATAGATAGATAGATAGATAGATAGATAGATAGATAGATAGATAACTTCATTGATGAACAGGCCTTCTCTTACTACTAAATGATACACAAGGAAAACTATCTGGAAATTACCTCGTTACATTGAGAAATATTATCAACATATTATGTCGTTATCACGAGAAAACCATGGCAAAATAATTAAAGCAGAAAAGGGCCGCTCTCAGCTTCCGTATTTAAAAAATCCCTCTTTCAATAAAAATAATGAAATTAAATAATACGGTCAATTTATTTCTGCAATCAGTGGATGTTTTGCTGAGGAGGTGGTCATTGCAGTCCCTAAGTGGGAGTTTCTTGGTGTGTGGGCGGAGTTTGGAAAATACATGGTTGACCTGTTTGACTTTTATGGGAGGAGTTTAGTTTGGAAACGATTGGTTGGACTGACTATTTTGGGTGAGGTTTGAAGAAGCCATAACAATTGGGTTAGATGAAAGCTGGGCAGCTGAGGCTGACATGTAACTTGGCCAAAAACATAGAAAGCTCTTTAAATAAACTTTAAACATAAATATTAACTTTAGTCATAACTCAAGACAGGAAGGTCCTAGCTGCACAAAATTTGAATGCTGTACATGTGGAGGGACGTGTGACAACCTGTCCCACAAGACAAGTCAGTTTGACCAATCACAATTTTGCCTAACTCCACCCACATCCAAGAACCTCTGCCTATATTCCAAACTCAGCCAATCATGGTTAGGACAAACTTCACCCACACCACATTTAATGCCTTTTAATTTATCTTAGTTCGCTCATGTGTGACCGATTCAGATTGTTTAGAAAAATTAGTTCAAGTGATCTGGCTGAGTTGTCTGTTGATCTAACTCAAGTCTATAGTTTTGTTTAGTTTGAATATATAGCATATTCCAAATAACAACCAAGCAAGGATTGTAGGAAAAAAAAGATTATGATGACTTCTGAGGCTGTCTAAAGAACAAAAAACTACATTTTCAACCAATCAACACAAAAGAACCTTGTTTTTTATTGCAGTGCTAAAAAGATGGACACCTCCAACACTGAGCTTTTGTTTTTCTACGATCTTGTTTTCTGTTCTAAGATTAGATGAAAGCTTTTCATGTTTGAGGGTTTCTGACTATTTTACCTCTCCTATGAGTTAAACTGACAGCGGTGGCAGTTCTAACTATAGACTTGATGAACTTCCAATTAATGTGACATAAAACTAGAAGTGACACTTTCAAAACTGTCAGATTACCCACGACGCACTCCAGAGTGATTCGTCGCACTGATTAGGTTGCTGAGGGTTTTGATCTTCGCTGATATTTTTTTTTTAAGATTATCAACTGATCAAACTGATGGTAAATCAGAGAAAAGTATGAATAAAATGACATTGAAAAAGACAGCTCCTGTAAAAGATTTTAACTCTTTTAAATGTGCTTTCTGCTCATTTTTTTAAACAAATAGAAAACATTAAAGCAAGAGCAGCTTAAGTCATTATTGATTTTATACATAGTGTTTTAATGAAGTTATGATTTAGGATTTTTGAGTCGCAGTGAAGCAAGTTTTCTCTCCGTTGGTTCAGATGCTATCAGTCTTTGCTGTTGAAACTAAATTATGACACCAGCTGTTGTTACTGTCAGAATAATCCACCCACAAAGGGAGATTAATCAAATGAAGGAGCGAAATATAAAACTAGCTCTCAAACACCTGTCAGAGCCTGAACTCCAGTTTTAGTTAAAGGCCTAGCATTCCTTAAAGGAAGGCACATCGTCAGCCCACTTTCATGCTGGAGTTTTAGACAAAGGTTGTCTTTATGTATGTATTTGTTACAGATGCCCTCGGCTGCTACCACACTAAATTTTAGCTAATGTCTGTAAAACGGATTGAGTTAGAGCCATCTTTGTTTTGACAAAAGTCAGTTAGCTGTGATAGCCATCTTGAAGTGGACTGACCTGTACCTTTAATCAGATGTACAGTTTTGGTCAAAAGTTTACATACACTTGTAAAAAACATAATGTCATGGCTGTCTTGAGTTTCCAATAAGTTCTACAACTCT
>JARVJO010000165.1:2012775-2022792 GCA_031762555.1 Cynodonichthys magdalenae | reverse complement strand
AGAACTTATTGGAAACTCAAGACAGCCATGACATTATGTTTTTTACAAGTGTATGTAAACTTTTGACCAAAACTGTAGATCAGAGCAGCACAATATATCGTTTCGGCATCGTCATCGCAATTTATGTGTTCTCAATGGTTACATTGCAGGTCCTGCAAAGTAGGAGGCAAATTAAGTCAACGTGTTATCTAAAGACTAAACCACGTGTCAAACTCAAGGCCCACAGGCGGGTTATTTCCGTCTGGTCTGCCAAAGGGAAATTTTTAAATTTTAATTTCTTTACCTAAATTAAAAGAGCTAAAACTAATTTTGCTTTGATAATTCTGGGAAAGTGACGACAACTTTTCTCAGAGAAGTGTTATCGGTAATGTCTCATGCTGTGGAGGAAGATGAGGATCTTGACAAAAAACGCGGAAGATTAACCAATTCACAAAGAACTAGAAAAAACAGGCGAAATACGGTTAGCATGAATGCTAATATCAAATTGTAAGATAGTCGTAAAACGCAATTTGTTTGCACATAATAGACAGAAACATGTACTGTATTTTTTTTCACTATCATGCAGCCTAAATATAAAAGTACATCTGGTGATTCCTGTTTGAGAGTCTCATTAAAATCCAACCAGTGTTTCATTAGATATTTTTGCTCGCAGATAATGGGGTTTGCCTCCAACAGTTATCACCAAAGTTTGAAGCAGAAACATCTTCATGTTGCACTCCGTGTGTTTGAAGTGATGCTCAGCTAGAACTACATTCAATTTTAGATCACTATCTGTAAAATTGAGTTTCAGTGTTTTGAACCAAACCTGAATCATCCCCTTGAACTTACTGAGCAGAATGAGGACGCAGAGTAAAATGGCCACCAGGGCACCGGTGCTGAGCCCCGCCCTCGCCGTCAGCGCCTCGGGGTTGCACAGCTTCATCTTGCCCTCGCGGTCGCAGGTGCACACCCTGATGGTGAGCGTGTTGGTGCTGCTCTGCATGGGGAACTCGCCATCTGAGATGACCACGGGGACGTGGTAGATGCTCTTTTGGAGGCTGTTGTAGCTGTTCCTTCGAGTCAGGATCCACGCAGTGTTGTCTGACAACGAACAGACATGCAGGACTGATCAACAACCTGATTGAATTACCAGCGAGATGTTCAATGTGGCGAAGTTCAGCGCACCTTTGTTGTCCCTGACAGAGAAGTTGGCCTTCCCGGCAGCCTCCGGTGCCAGGCTGAAGGTGAAGCGATGTCCTCCAAGGGGCTCGTCGGGGTCCGTGGCACTCACCGTTTCTATCCTCTGGAACAAGAAGCGGAATGATGAGGAACACAAAATTGATACAAATGCTACAAATAACTCAAGTAAAACACTTGTTTGATGCTTCAGTGGGTGGATGAACCCTCACTTTTTGCTACTGGTGGTGGATGATGAAACAACGATTTGCCTTAAAAACAATAAAAAAAACAAAACCTCTGGGAACATTTGAAGGGGATTTCCAGCATCAGCAGAAGGCTTTTGGTTTTCCAGGATGGTGCAGGAATGTTTCCAGAACCTTCCCTAAAACCAAACTGATGAAAGTCACAGGGTGGAGCCTTGGCTGAGCGTCAGCTGCTATAAAGAGATTTTCTGGGACAAAAATGGGTTTGTCTTTTGTTACAAACGAGCAGATTTTCTCCAGGACTGAGTGTTTGGAAGTGGATGTAAAATAGCTTTTCTTTTTATATTCGTTCATTTCTGAAGTAAAACGTGAGTTTATATTTGGTCTTCAAAATAAACTCCACTGCACTGAACTCTACACTTCTACAGTGTTTTCATTTGGTCTCAAATGTTGCTTTACACGAAACCTGTGTCCAATACTTTTCCTCCAGTGCAACAATATTCCCAATGTATTAACTACATGGAAAATCAAGCATTATAAAAACTGTTTTTTTTAAGTTACTATTAGTTTGGCTGATAATAACAGACCTGTTATCTGTTCAGGGACAGACAAAATAAGAGATACTGAAGGGGGAGAAAAAGTAACAAGGTATGGGGTTGAAAAAAATAAATTTATCTCCCAAACCTGCTGCTGGTTGTTGGAAGGCTTATTTTTTTAGTTCTGCAGTGTTAAAGGAAGAAGTCTGCAGTGTTCAATAAGGCCTTGATTTATCTGCAGGACCATCCATCATCCAGAAAAGGCCTCAAAGGTGTCCTAAAACTGCCTCTTCCTTATCAGACTTAAAGAGAACACGTTCTCCTCATTTACAAGGTCATCGTTTTTATTTTGAGCTCGGCTCACAGAGAGGTTTACAACGCTTTCAAACCTTCAAAAACATCTTTTCATGTTGGAATTCATCTGAAGCGTTTTTTTGTTTTTAGCTCTTTTAGCTCTCAAAAAATAAAATCAAATAAATAAAAATTTAATACAAGCCCCGTCTAAAAAAAAAGATCCAGAGTGTTTCTTATTCTTTATTTGAGGCGGTACAGATTCAGTTCACTTTCAGATCACAATTCAGTGAACTTTGTAACTCTGCGGACCTTTAACATCCACAGATGGTGAAATAACTCACCGAAGAATCTTTTCAAATCCGGATGAGAACATTTCGGCTCCTCACCAACACAGGGTTTAAGGAGAGGGAAAACAACACATTTTTAAAAGCAGCATTGGAAGCTCTTCAAGTGGAAGATGAGATGAACAGATTAAGGCAGACTCAAGGCAGTTATTGAAAAACAAAGACGGCGAGCCTGTTGTTACTGAAAGTTTTTACAGTTTGCCATTTGGTACTGATTCGATGCACACAACTTTAAAAAAAAAAGAATATAATAAAACCTTTTTTAACTTCTCTGCAGTCTAGTCTGATTAAGTGAGACTTCCATCAGCTAATCAACTAATAATGCAGACTTTAAACTGATGAAAGCTAAAAGGTCGAGGTCCTTCATTTACCTGCAGCACAACTGCTGATATTAAAGTCGCTGCGGTGGATTTTCTCTTTTCACATCAGCTCCTATAAACCAGCTCATTAAAGATGGCTCCAGAACAGGCTTGTTATTATCTGCAGGTTACATGTTTATGTCAGCTGCTGTGACAAATATAACCCTGCTGTTTATGTAAATGACAGAGGTGTTTCAGAGAAGTCAGGAGGGGAGCAATTCATGGACAAATGCTGAAGATGGGAAATAAATCAAAAATATATATTTTTAGGAAATATGTGCAAATAAACAAGCAAGACTAAATAACTACTAAATAAACACTAACTGGAATCACAAATGTATTATGAGTTATAAATTTCAAAAAAACAAGTTGTTTTTGTGTCATATTGCATTTGTAAAAACATTCTAACTTGCTGAAGAATGATGTTTGTTTCATATTATCCAAGCAAGAGAACTGGATCAGAATGATGGGTGGAGCATAATCACGCCACTGGAGTTTCAAGAATATTTATTATCCCAGAGGGGCAATTTGTTTCACAGTCAGCAGACAAAGAAAAAAACGTTCACGCGTGACAGAAAATATACTAAAATGACGCCGCTAAGATCACAACCGGTCATTAAGAAGCCTGATTACTGCAAAGGAGGAGTGAATGTTTCAGTCCGTTAGTCCTGCATCTGGGCAACAGGTACCAGCTGCTTCTCAAATGGTGGGGCGCAACCCCTGGGGCAGGGCGCATTGAGGTGTTGGGGGGAGGGTGCCAATGAGTTCTTAAAAATTATGAAATTATTGTCTCGGAAGAAGGAGAACCACGTAAATCAAGATGCCTTACATGTCTTGAAGTAAAAAAAAAAAAAAGTGTTTTCTTCATTTATTTTAAAAACTAATTTTAAATTCATTTTACATTTTAAAATAATGATTCAATACAAAGATAATTATACTTGTTCTTTTACAAAACACATTGTTTCCCCATTAGAAGGTGATTACAATGTCAGTGACAGAAAGTCCAGATAAATCATTAAATATTATCAGGTACTCAATAGTATTTTCAATTTGACGGGGGGTGTAAAAAAGATTAATTTCCTAGGGGGGAGGCGTGACAGAAAATAAGTGAGAAGCACTGGCTTAAATAGAGGTCAAGTAGCATTTTGTTTGTGTAGCATTTAGCTTGAGCACCAGTTAGTTTGAAAAGCTGTTACCTTGAGTAGATTTCAGCAAACACTTATTTGATCTCCAAACTTAAACCATTCTAAACTCAGTCTACTGCAGGTAAGACTCTTGCTACTCCACACAACTACACATACAAAGTAACTAACTCGCACATCTGGAGCAACCTGTGAGAGATCTATTTTTATGGCTTTGTGCATCTTTTACTTTTTTTACTTCTGTTTGAGGGAATAAACTGTTCCTATCAAAAAAAAAAGAAAACGAACACATCTAGAAGCTTAAAACACGTGACTGAGTTCCAAAATCTCTTTGTGGTCTACTAATTGGACGGATAATCCCCTAACGCGGAGGGCCAGTAGAAACCATGGCGATGGCTTTATGTTCTGAAACAACCAACCTGATTAGCCTTGGCGTTCTCACACACGAACGCCTCATAATTGGTGGCCAACGTTGGAGCGTTGTCGTTGATGTCCAACACCCTGACGTACACAGGCACTCGGCTTATTTGCCGCGGGTTGTCTGGGAAACACAAAAAAGGTGGGCACCGTTACGATCACGTGAATAATTCTTTTCTTTCAGCACGTGTGACACAGAACATGTGTGCAACTTTGGCTCCGTCTCCAGGCAAACTAATTATATGTAAATCAAAAGATATATTTAAATAAATAATAGCTTGTTAGGGGGGAGAGAGAGAGAAAGAAAAAAAAAACAAAAAACAAATCACTACAACAAATCAGAAGCTTCTTTTGCTAATATTTTCCCATTTTTAATCTGTTAAGACACTTAATTAGGAGACTTCGGATGTGAAATCTCCGCAGAAGCTTGAAGTCTTATTGACGGAAAAAACAAGGGACAAAAAGTTAATTAGAAAACATTAAAAGTGGGAGGGAATGACCAAATAAGTAAGTAACATTTAATTTTATCAGTCACAAAGATTAAAGTTTCAAATTAACAGCTACGAATAGAAAACTACTAAAATATACTTTATATCGACAGAGTGAGGATAAATTTTAGGTAAATCAGGCTTGTTGTGCTTTCAGCTGGAGGAGAAACAGCCAACACTTCGCTTGAACATTCATAGATGACCATGAATTCCAAAAGTCCGATTTGGCTGCAAGAATTTTGCACTTACTGAACTCGGTGGCGATGACAGAAATGTTGTGCCAGGCGTTCTCCTCCCGGTCCAGCTCCCTGAGGATGAACACCGACCCGTTCCCCGCGTGAATGTTGAACACTCGGTCCATGTCTGTGCGCCGATCAATAGTGTACCTGCGAGAAAAACACAGAGGGACTTGAAAGTTTGGGGCAGAATGTTGATAGATGGGTTCTACCCACGTCGAAGAACGCACTTTGAGAGCTTGTTCAGATGGTGGAGAAACTTAAAAAAAGTATGACATTTAGTAGAAAGTGGCTTCATCAGACGGAGAAAGGTGCATGTTTGGATAAGCATGATGGGGAAGTACATACTGCTTTTTGTTAACGCATTACAAGAGATGTTTTCTACCAGGAAGAATCTTATAACATTTTAATTTTTTATTTGTCTAAAGAAATGAGCCAAACAAGGGCTCTGCTTTTAGAAAATCCTGGGAACATTTTGTCCGTTACACATTATTCAGAACTGAAACTATGACTAAATCCATGGAACTGGAGTGGAGAGCAGTTTTTTTCAGTTTTTTGTTGTTTTATGCAACACACGGCGGTCTTTGTCCTGTTGTGAAGAGAGGACTTCCCGCACAAACACACGCCGGAGACAACGGTTGTGTTGTTTTCTCTGCTTCCCAGACGACCGCGATGCATCAGTGTGATTAATGGAGTAGCAGGCATCACGAGGGCCCGGCGTTAGAGGCAGGAGACCCCTGAGGGGAGACCGTGAACGCACCGGCGCTCCGCTCTCCACCAGATTTGTACTTTTCCTCCTTCCCAGTGTCTTTATCTTCCTCTCTTAACGCCCTGCCAGGCCAGACTGTAACTCTAACCTCGTTAAATGTGTATCAGACACGGGCTTAACTAATTGCTTTTCCAAGAAGCCCTATAATTTAGCCAGCTGGGGTCAAACCCCACCCCCGTTTACTGACCGAGTATCATCCAGAACAGAACAGGCATCGGAAGCAAAGTGCTGCTGTAAATTGGTCGGCTGCTGCTTGGACAGATGAAAGCAAGCAGAGATCTAAAAATAAGTTAAAACCAAAACAAAACAACTGGACAACTACTCTGCAGTCGAAGACGTTTCCCGTCCGGGGAGCCTTCTCAGTTCTAAACAGGAGTGTGGAGTTCAACGCTTTAAAACTCCACGTTAAAGTCAGCCGAATGAGCCGAGTTGAAGAGTTTCAGCACCTGCCAAGTTTATACTCTGTAGATTTACATTTCTGCAGATATGAACACGCACAGATGAAAGCAGGAGGAGTATTTGCGAGGGCGGTTTCCTGGATGAGGACACTTTGACACGAGGACAGAACCTTTATCCGCCCGATGATCCGACAGCTCTGATCCCTTGTGCAACACAAGAGCCTGTGAGTGGGACGATCGGGTGGGGGGGCAGGGTTTGGCCTGTGAATCTTTCTTTTGTGTTTGTCAGACTCTGAGGTTTGTGGTTTATTCTGTTTCTGCGTGTGTTATCTGCTCAACGAAAAAAAAAACAACATTTTTTTTGTCTATGGAAACCAGAGAACTTTGAAGTGCAACATAAAAACTTTAGGTTCAGAATGGTGCAAGTTATTCACAGAACGTTTGTTTGCAAATGTATCAAGAAGACCAGTTCAGTGTAATTCCCAGTGAAAATGTTTGTATTGTTGCTCAGTTCTGTGCAGAGTTTAGATCAGGATGAAAAAATCCAACCCAACCTGAGCCGACAGACATTGTGTCCGAACCTGATGCAACCCGACTAATTAACTCTAATCAGAGGCCGGAGCCCAAATGAAACCAGATCCATTGTTTTAATTAAGCTTTTAGTGCTTTGGTTTTTAGTCTACCATTCCAGTTTTTAAGCAAACCAGTTTGATATGATAGTTGAAAATAAGACCTGTATTTTATGTGTGTATAATGCACTTTGAGTATAATGTACCCTCCTTAAAAAGCATAAAAAATCTAATACTCATATTATGCCACTCCAAATTTCAGGATTATTTTGGGGACACACACCTGTGGCTGTGTTTGTGGCAGCGGAGGATGCCAAGGATCAGGGCTTTTGTCACCAGAGGTGTATGGTAACTGCACTGAACAAAAATATAAATGCAACACTTTTGTTTTTTTCTCCCATTTTTCATGAACTGAACTCAAAGACCTAAAACATTTTATGTATACAGAAAATAAACATTTCCCCTGAAATATTGTTCACAAATCTGTCTAAATCTGTGGTAGTGAGCACTTCTCCTTTGCATAGATAATCCAAACCACCTCACAGGTGTGGCATATCAAGATGCTAATTAGACAGCCTGATTTATGCACATATGTGCCTTAGGCTGGCCACAATAAAAGACCACTTTGTTTAAATATTTAGCTATGTGTGACATAATCTGCAGTGAGAGGAAAGAGTGAGAAATTATAATTAATTAATATATATATATATTTTTTTTTTTCATTTAAAACTAAATTTAACACAACACAAACACGATATTAAATTAATTTCAGTTCTATACAGAAAATATTGAAATGTATCGTGGTAGTACATAAGAAAAAATCTTTCAAAAATGACTCCCTACGACTCTCCAACTGTATGGATATTTTTTTGTTTTAAAAGTTTTTGTGTTATATCTTCCAGCTCCATTTTCTCGCTTGATGCGAGTCAAGCGCAAACCTTCCAGCATGTGTGTTATTGATAGGAGCGAGCAGGGCGGGGCCACGTGCACGTTAGTAGTGCAGTGCTTAACTTCTGCACCTTACTTTCTGTTTTTCTTTCCATGCCGGGGGAAAACTACCTACTTTAGATCGCGAATTCTTGTTTAGTTTTCTCCGTGCTGTATGTATTGTAGGCTTTTTAAAAACCTGCCACAAAAGCCCGACCATCAAGCATATAATTTTGGCCCGACTCGGCTCAATTTTCAGGTCAGGTTCAGCTACAAATCTAAACTCTAGCTTTAGATACAGACTTTAGAGAAATATTACAATGTTGTGAAAAATAATGACACCATCAGTTTTAGCCCATTTCTGGGATGAAATATAAGTTGGTTTTGAAATTATGAAACCCAACATCTAATTTACACAGAAATTGGGTAGGAAATAAAGCAAAAACTAATCACAAAAGGCTTAATTTATCTTATATATGTAGCTGAACTTGTTTACCTTCTTTATACAATGACTTATTATAACTTTTGCTGTATTGATGCTAGTTGATGCTATGTAAACAAACTGAAATAGATCATTAATACTTTCTGCCTTCTTTTTCTTGAACAAGCCGTAGGAGTGCTACTTTTAAAATGCAAACTTGCCTCGACCTACACATCAGAATATATTAAGTGCTGTTGTTTCTGAAGCAGAGAATAAAAATCTCTCTGAGGTCTGATCTCTTTGTAGCCGCGCAGAACCTGAAGGTTTATTTGTTAACAGCTCAGGAACCTGGGCTCATCGTCAGCAGCTGTCGTCAGGTTGTAAATGATTAAATTTCCATATTTTAGAGCATTTAAGGGTCTTTAATCATGTCTGTCAGGCAAAGTCTGAACTTTTAATGGCAGCAATGTCCTCTAAATATGAGTGGTGTTCACATTTTAGAGGCCTGAAGATAATTAACAAGTTTCCATCGGTTTTATCAGACAACGCTGGCTGACAGAGCATCTCATGTTCTCTTAAAGATCTCTCTGTTTATTTGTCTGCGTTTGGTCCAGACTGCTTCTTTAACGATTCCTGTTTGCAGTCAAACGTGTGTCAGAAACTTCCTCATCCCCGGCAGCCTGCAGCCCTCTCTGCTCCTCCTCCTCCCCCACTCTTCCTAGCTGCAGCTTTAAATGCCACAGGGAAGCTTCCTCCTTGATGGCTGGCGATAAAAGAGAATGATATCATATTTGACACCTGCAGTAAAGTGGTGGAACTTCAACCTTGAGAGCCAACTCCCTCAGTGCATCGTAAAAATGAAAAAGTCTGCGACAGAGTCGAGGTGCAGCCTCACACCTCTCCGCCATCATTCCTGTTTATTAGATCACTCGCATAATTATGATGCTCCATGAACTGACTCGACCGAATGAACTTTTCACACAATTCTACCCTTTTTCTGTGGCTAACGATAAAGTTTATTTTTAATGCTGATTGTGTTTGTATTGGGGAAACAATAGCAGCGATCAGTATTTAACATTGAACCTAACTGATTAATTTGATGGGAGCAGGTTTATCGGTTGAATGTATTTGAAAAATAACAAAAATTGTTAATACGTGCTGCCTTTAGTGTTTAGTGTTTCCATGTCCTTTTATTTTTGTGGGGGGCAGTTTGAAGCCCAGAAAAAATAAATAAATTCAGAAACATTATTGCTGCAGAAAGTCACAAACATAGTAAGGTTTCTGTGTTGCATTGACGTAAACATAACATAAAAAGGAAGGAAATGTGTGTTTGAAAAATCATTTCTTTGTTGTAACAATGCCTTTTGGCAAAAAATCTTATTCTGTTGAAAATGGTGCCATATTTGTTAGGAAAATGCATTTGTGAGTTGAGTATGTGGGTTACGCTTATGAAAAACTTGCCAATTATTCTCTGCCAATACCAACCAACTTATTCTGATTTCTTGTTTGGTGTTGTTTATTGGATGGGATGACTGAAATCTGAAGAAACAAGACATATTGGCAATTTAACAAGTTACTCTTTTAACAAACAAGAGCCTCAGTAGCATGTGGAAGAACCATACACAGCCACAACAGCCTGGTACCTTTTCATGCTGTTGCTCTCTAGCCTGGTCACATACTAGCCGTGTTTCCATCCAATTTAATTCGAATTTAGGGCAAATTTTTAAAATTTCGCAAAAAGGAAATGAATAATAAA
>JARVJO010000165.1:1995905-2012675 GCA_031762555.1 Cynodonichthys magdalenae | reverse complement strand
GGCCGTTTCCATTCAGCTTTTCTGATGCGAAATTTCAAAATGCGAATTAAGAAACGTTGATGGAAACACGGCTACTGTTGTGGAATGACATTCCCTTTTAAAACAGTATTTTTTGCAAATCAGTCTGTGTGGTTGCGTTGCTCAACTCTGGAACAAAAAGCACGCCCAGGTTAAGCTCACAGGTGTTCGATGGTGTTGAGGTCAGAAACGACCAATGACCAATTCTGGAGGTAGTCTCTGATAAAGTCACTCTGTGAGGGTGAGTGTTTTTATCTCTGAGGTTTGGTCCCAGACTGGGAAGACATGAGATTGCCACTGGTTGCTCACAGGTGCTGCCAATCAGGAAGAAGCTCAGAACATGAGTCTATGACAGAAAAGGTTGTTCGGAATTGGCAGTTTTTCACTCACAAAATCCACAAACGTTATTCTGCTGCACAAATGCAATTTTCCTTACAAATGTGGCAATGTTAAATATTTTAAAGGAAAATAAACAGGCTTTCCAATGATCTAAGATTTATTATCAAAACACATTGTTACAACAAATGAAATAATCACCAAACACACATTTGTGTTTTTTTTACCTACAAAAACACAAATCCATCCATCCATTATCTATACCCGTTTCTTCCTTTCAGGGTCACTAGTGCCCATATCCAGCTGTCAGTGTGAGCGGGGGGGTACACCCTGGACAGGTTCATACATAGAGACAAACGAGACAAAGAAACATTCACTCTCTCACTCACATCTAGAGACAATTTAGTTACCGATTAACCAAACAGTCATGTTTTTGGTGGATGGAAACCGGAGTACCCAGAGATAACCCACGCATGCACGAAGAGAACATGCAAACCCTGGGCCGGGATTTTTTCCGGTGACCTTCTTGCTGAGAGGCAACAGCTCTACCAACTAGGCCACTGTGCCACCAAAAACACACACATGATATGCTTATTTAACTTGTTCTCAACCAGCATATAGAACGTTGTTTTGACATTTTTAGCCATTGGCAGTAAAGGCTTCACTGTCTTTTGGCTCATAGGTTCTGCAACAAGCTTTTATGGATTAACCTTTAACAAACTGATGTGCGGAGAAAAAAAGGCTCTGCTTTTAGGATTGGCTCATTGATTTTCTTTCCTTTATTTATTTATTTTTTATAAAAATCCAAAGAAACGTTTAAAGACAAATGCAATCAAACTGTTGGGGGGTGTTGTTCGTCAACCCACAACACACTGACACACCAACTGAGAAGTGTAGAAGAGAGTGGGAAGTTTTACACAATCTGTAGATTTAATCCTCACGGAGCTGAATTTTACAGAGTAAAGAGAAGAGCAAGGGGAGAAACTCTTTGAAAAGAAAACCAAAAGAGGCTAAAGAGAAAAAACCTGGAGAAGCAACATTAAAAAGATTGTAAAAGTTTGGACCTTAAGGGTCCCTTCATACTAGATGATGACTGGGCTGTGCGCTCCACAACATGCATTTTCTATTAGAATGTTTGACTCTACCACGCTCTATCAAACATAATAGGGAGCCCACTGCTATCCTAACACACGCCTGTAGACCTCCCTTACTCCCTGCAAAGACAATCCATGTTGGGGCAGGTTTTCTTTATCATCGTTTTGGGGTCACCATCCTGTGTAAAATGGGCCTAGTGGAGTTCCTAACTGTTCCTTTACATCTGCTCACCAAAAACTTTCTGTTTCAACTCTTCAATCCAAGCTGTGGCACAGATAACAGTTTACAGAGCTGGAAATAAAAGCTGAGCGCTGATCTCTCATCTCAACTTCAGGCTTTGATGTCAAACCAAAATGTTGTCAGAGTACAGCAAAAATAGATATCTTGACCTGACTGTTTGATTGGATTTGGAGGTGCACTGAGTGTTGATCCAGCAACATCTCAAGTAAAACCATTTTACACAAGGCAAAAAAATGTCCTTTCATCACAAAAATATGACTTTAGAACACTTGCACTTCCAATATGTGACCTATCACATCAAATCAAAACACATTTGAACATTTCTGGCTTTTTAAGCTATATTTTGATACACCGATCATATCAGGAGCGGTTCCAGAGATATGGCTTGATTTGTATTTCAAGAAGACCCCTATGGAAAAGGGAGAGGGGCTCATAGCACCACTCGCTGAGGAAAGTGCTGTCACAAAAGTCTGCAATAACACCGTAAAGTTGTTAGATTTGTCACTGGTTGCTTTTTTGGAAAGTCATTAGAAGGGTCTGAAATCTCACTAAATTTAGCGACAAATTCGCTAAGTTAGCAACACTGTCAATGTGATGGGTCGTTTAATTGTCTACTTTTTATCATATTTTCTTTTTATGACTAAATACATTAAAAAAATGTAGCACAATCTAAATCTTGACTTTACAAGGTCGTACTTTGCTTTTATTTTGTTTTTTCTACTCACATTAAAACAAATGTCTTTATGTTTAGGAAACATGTTTAACTAAATTTGCTGCAAAGAAATGCAGAAAAATGTCACACTGTGGTTCCCAACATTAACCCTGTAGGTGACAAAAATCTACTGTTTTACCATATTTGTCTGACTTGTAAACTAATGTTAGAACAGCAAAATGCGTTTTCCTGAAAAATTTGCACATTTTGTGGTTAAAACAAAAATTCAGAATGTTTTTTTTTTTTTATTTGGACCTCATATCAAGGTTCTGAATGTCCTTGAATGAGCAGGCCAAGGCAGGATATAAAAGTAAATATGAATCCATACATAAAGCAGCAAAACTTAGTAAAAAGTATAATAAAAGAGGTGTTTTGAGATTTTTTTTTTAAACACATCCTGCACTAAAAATTTTTCACAACAAACAAATTGGTTCCTAATTTACAAATGTGCAAGCATAAAGAGCAGAGCAGAATATAAATGTGATTCGTACCTGACAGGACTGTGTTTATCATCGGGGTCGGACGCGCTGACCGAGCCGATGATAGTGTTCCTCGCTGCGTCCTCCTTCACCTCCATGACGTAGCTGGCGCGCTCGAACACGGGCGGCTCATCCACGTCCTCCACCACGATCTTGATGGTGGCCTCATCCCTGAAGGGCCCCATAGAGTAGAAAGGCTTGTCGAAGTCGGCGTTTTCCACCTGAACACGCAGGCTGTACTGACGCTTCTTCTCGTAGTCCAGGGGCTGCAAATCAACGAGAAAAGACACACGGAGGAGCTCTTTAGCAAACGCTAATGTTTTTTTTGTCTTCTTGGATTCAAATTAAAGCTGCTCTTTGACTTCCTCCATTCATCTTTTCTTCATTAGTGCTTGGCTCGTCATTCATATGCAGCGGCACGTTCGGCTGTTGATTTTGGGAGGACCAATCTGAGCATCCTGTCAAGTCTAATTTGGGGTCAGATTTTGTTTTTATTCATTAAACTGTCTCTTAGATCATCTAATGAGCGCATGTGAACAATCTCAGTGGCGTCAAGGACACTAACAAGACTGCTGATGGACACAAAGAGCAGAACTTGTGGACAATTCTGCCTACTGCTGCTAAATAATGGGACTTATGTCGCATTCCAGAGGAAAAGCAAACATGACAATAACAAGACCGCCTTCATTCACCAAGACTTTTTTTTCTTAAGACTCCAAATCTAATTAGTTTAGTAAACCAAACAACCTTTTTTTGTATTTTCTGTCAACTCCTTAGATGTTTTTCAGCTTGATTTCCTGATCTTCCGCGGTCTGCAGCTCAGTAACAATCAATCAGCGTTGTGTTTTGATCTTCGCTGGGTGACATCTGTTCTTTTTGGTGTTTTTTTCTTCTTTAAATGAAGAGATCAGTATGAGAGATTAGTGTTGTGACAGTGGATCGCAAGACTTTGGTGCTGTGTTTCGTCTGACTTCGAAAAAGATAAAAGATGAAATGAGCTGCAGAGACAACATCTGCTTTTAAGAAGAAAAGAGTTTATTAAAGTTTTTAGTACATGATAAGGAAAAAAGAAGTCAAACTGAGTCATATCTTAAAGCTTCTTTTGCTCATATTTAATCTCTACAAGGCCGATCAGAACATCAACACCATTACGAGCTGAAGGATTGTATATCACCTGCCAGGTTTAAAGCAAAAGTGGAAAATAATAGCTCTTAAGCTTTCATGCTCATATGTGCTATAAAACTAATCGAATTACAGCCATTTTTGTCTTTTCTAAGAATAATTAGCCCTGGCAACTGTCTTGAATCAAATTGTCTCAAAACACTAATCAGGTTTAGATGTTTAATCGATGATAACTTTCTGAAGGCTTTGTAAAAATCCATGCATTGATTCGTTACATGTTTTGCTAAAAGACATTCCAAGTTGACTCCACCCTTTATTGTCCAAGTTTTTTGGTGTATGTTTTGGGGAGGAGTCTCAGCTACTACCACACCAATTTTTAAGTATTTGCTCAATTTATACAATAACAGTCATTATTGTTCTGTGGTGGCCAACTTGAATTGGGTTAACTCCAAACGTTAATCACTTGTAGATGTACATCTAGTTGTTATTTTTTGAAAGTTTCGCTAAGATTCGTCCAGTGGTTCATGTATTTTGCTAACAGACAGACAAGAACAGAAACAGGCCTGTGGGTTTCTTTCTTCCCTTCTTCCCTTCATGTTTTGTTTCTTTCCCTTTCTTCTTCCCTTCCTTTTGATAAATTTAGACTCCTAAGTTAAATCCCTTGTAGCAGTTTTGAAGACATTCAGTCTGATTTTCGGCAACAGATTTTTATCTCTCGTTTTCATGTGATAAAAGCATTATCCTCACAAGTTTTATTCTGGTCACATGAAGACTGAAACACTTTGTTGTTGTTTGAAGGAATCCTTTTGAAGTATTTGACTATAAATACTAGTATTTAAAAAGTTTGGACTTTTAAAAAAAAAAACATTTACTAAACTTTCAATTTATTTCTAAATGTATCAGGTCAATTATGATGATTTTACAAAACCTTTTTATTTTGCGTTTGTTTCACTTTATATAAAAACATCAAAAGTGCGCTCCTCTTGGTTTTTTGTTTTTTTTCCAGGACTGTTCATAAAGTTTTTTTGTTGTTAGTAATTTAGGTTTTTCGTTTCCTCCCTGAACCTTTCCTGTCTGAAGTCATAGCCCATGAAGGTATCCCCCCCTCCGTTTGGTGGAAGTAATTGGGGAGCTGTGAGTTTTAATGAGCGCTGAGCGGGAGCGACTGGATCAGAGTGAACTGCCTCACAGGCTGCCAGCCATTCGAATAAAAGGATGTCGGGTCGCTGAGAGAAGTCATCGAGGGTCTGAGTTATGAAAATGAAATCCAGATGGAACGAGCTGTTTTCTGAAACCATGAATCACAGCAGATTATGACTGATTGATTTTTTTTTTTTTTTTTTGTGTCTGCGCGTGTGTGCTGTTTGGTGTTGGGGGGACAGAGGGGGGCGTCTGCTAGACGAACGTGGTCCTTTGAGGGAGCCGGCGTGAGCGGAGCGGTCGGGACGACAAGCCCATTTAATTATTAGGTTCAGAATTAGGGCACGCTTGGTCCGCACGTACTCCACTGCAGCACTGCAGCTACAAAAAGGCAATTATGTCATCCACCACTTAATGATGGCATGATGGAAGAGATCGATGAGAGGCTGCAGAGAGGGCGCCTGATGAGGCAACTGCCAGATACTGTTGAATACATCAAACACGCACACAGCTGAAGGCCGCGATCCATACAGAGCGTCAATATTTCTGCTTTGGTCTCAGCCTCCAGGAAGAGCGGAGCTCACACAAAACAAATGTACTGGAAGTGTGAGCAAGTGTACACTGAAATCTAATAACTCTCCTGTCTGTCTTCTGGTTGACGGAGCGGATGGAAAAAGACAGTTCCTCTCACGCTATTTTTTTTTTAAACACCCACGTTGGTGTAGTGTTCAACCTTTTTGGTTAAAATTAGGCTGCTATGCTGCTGCACTGAGGTAGTTTTAGATCAAACTGTTTTATAACTCAATATGAAGCTGTGTAAAAGTAATAAAATATACTTTTATTTATATAAATCTATGTAAAAAGATAAATATTAAAATGCCTACACACTTAATCTTTAAAATTTGAAGTGTTGTCTGGACTTATTGGTTTGTTAAGTTGGATTTGGACTAATCGTTTTCCTGATGTTTGTTCCAAACTTTTCTATATAGCTGAAAAAAAACTAAAGACACTTCTTTCTGTTTTTCTTGGAGGCTGAAGGGCAGAAGTGAACTCAGCAGTAAACACAAAAGCAGCAGGGGTGCCATGGTTGATTTGGGTTTTAATACAGTGAAACAGAAAATAAATCTTTGATCCCTGCTATTTTAGAAGCCACTTTACGAGTTCGCTGTATTCCCACCTCTCGCTCATTGACTGCTGGTGATCTCCTCCTCACCCTGCAGTCCAAATCTCACAACAAACTGCCCTTGAAAGTCAGCAGCCCTGCAGATATTGTTTCTCCTGACAAAAATAAATAAATAAGATAAACTTTTGTAACTTGTGTTTTTAGTTGATGTATGGGGATTAAACTGGAGCAGCTCCGATTTGAAGCAGGGCTGCTACACTAAAGTAGCAAACCACAACAGATTGAGATAATAGCGCAAATTTACAAATAACAGCCTCGGAAAAATATGTACCATAGAGATGTGACAAATGGCTCTTTGAAGGGATCCAGATCTTGACAAGTTTATTTCACAAAATAATTGTTCGATTTTGAATGAGTGACATCATCGCATTGGGAAATACGTCGCCCATACATCGTACATGATGACGTAAGTCCATCATCTGTTTTGTCAAGCAGAAGCCACCACTCCAAGTGACAAATAAAGCTGGTGCGAGGAGTAAAATACTGTCTGCAACAATGTTCTTATTGTTCATTCTGAGATGTTCAATATGTCCTGATGCATCTCATTAATCCAGGTAGAAAAGTTTGACTTTTTGTTATTTTGAGACAAGTGGAACAGTGGTTAAAAATGTTTCATCTCAGCTAGAAATTGCAGGATTGCATCCCAGCCAGGGGCCTGTGTGTTATTCACATGCAGACGTGTGTTTTCCCCAGGTACTCCAGTTTTTCTCCCACAGAGTAAAAATATGCATGTTAGATTAACAGGTAGCTAAATTGTGTTGCGTAAATGTGTTTTTTGTACAGATTTAGTGTAATTCAATGAAAAAATTTATTTATATTCTCACAGTTTTGTGCCTCTAACTACTCTTGAACAATGGCACTGAGATCCAGCCTTTTTTTTAATCTTGGAAGAATAAATATCTAATTATATCATATACTGAGCTTGTTACTTTTTTGTATGTTTAATCTTCAGCTTTGGTCGAATACTCGCGATGCGCACATTCAAAGTTTTCCTTTTGTCGAAGCAGATGATAACTGTGCTGTTAGGAACTGATAAACAGTGATCCCACAAAGCCAACACAATGTCATCCCTGCATGTGGTTTTAGATTGCACAACGGCGTGTAAACAGCACCGAAAATCAAACTGTGAATATCCAGGAATTTACATTAGAAACACTGACTGTCTTTATAACAAAATGCCCACGCGTCCTTACATCTCCACCATATGGTAAACAGATTTATTCTTGATTTTCATCTAAATTAGCTTCATTAAATAACATCTCTCTTTTTCTTTTACTTTTAAAGATCAGGGTTTTATTAGGAATTAATGCTCACAGCAAATAAATTGCTTATTTGCATCCAGCACTTCTCAACGTAGCAAGTCCAATGTGGGAGTCAAAAATGGCTTCAGATGCACAAATTTAATCCAGTGATGCTGCTGGTGCTTTAATCCCTGGCTGCCGATGGAGGCAGATGGTGGACCTAATGGAGTCCCATTCAGCTGGAGGTCACTTCCTGTTAAAGGGGCAGATTGTACCATGTTTGCTTCAGATGTGGAAACTGACTTTAAATGAAGGTTTGATGTGTTCTGTTGCCCTTGCGGGTGTATTTTTTAAATTTTTTTGTGAATTTGAATAATGTAAAAAAGACCTAGCATTCCTTGAGGTAGTATTCCATTCATGTTAGAGTTTTAAGTTTATTCTATGATGAACACTGATGGAGTTTTACAGTAACTGTTTTGGTCAGACCACCAATATAAAGAAAACAACTAATAAAACATTTTAAACAATATTGTGTGATCTATCAGCACTTGGAGTTATGGATGACTCACAACAAAGCTTAACCTCAATATTTGTAAAACTGAGTTATAGCCAATTTCTGTGTTAACTAAAGTTAACTAACTGTAGTGACCATCTTGAACTTGACTGAACCCCAAAGTTAAACAGTTGTAGGTGTTAACCCATTACTTTCTGAGAGTTTCATTAAAGTCAATCCAGTGAGTCAAGAGTTATTTTGCTAACAGACACAAAAACACATAAATAGGCAAAAACATTCTAGTCCACAGTGACTAGGCTGAACTGTACTGAGCAGGTAGTAACAGCAGTTTTTGCTAGATTAAAAAAAAAAAATTATTTCATTGTACAGCCTCTTTTGATGCCTCCAAAATAAAAGCACATCTCACGTGGCTTTTACTTTGAAGCGGTCACAGCAATAAACCTTTAACCAGCAGCGTATTCATCAAAAATATGCAGAACCACAACATTTTCTTACTGAAGTATTCCAGCGTGATGCATGTTCTTAGTAAAACTGCACCCTGCTGACGTTTAGAAAAGTACTTCATAAAGTACTTATTAAAACAACTCAACCTTTGTGCTCAGCTGCTGTGTAAACACACGTTGAGTTGTTAAGTTGTGTGTTTGTTGCAGCAATAAACCACACCAGAATCTGCTGTGAGAGTACACAAGCTCTGAAATCTCAGAGATCAAAAGTTTAATAACCTATCGGTGTTTGCTTTTCGGTGTTGGCGTCCTTTTAGGGGAAAAGAAAAAAAAAAAAGAGAAGATTTACACAATGTCTACACAGCGAAAGCAGCAGCAACAATCCGCACTCACAGCGTGCTCATGCTCCAGAGTTGTTTTGCAGGTTGTGTGGTGGGAAAACAAACAAAAAAAAAGGCGAACGTATTTGCCTAATTAGATGCTCCTGAGCTGCTTGTTCCAACAAGCTTTGAGTGTAAATAAAAATGCACATTAAATGAATCTTTTTCTGGAAAATGTGCAGCAGACAATTTTGGCTTTTTTTTTTGGTTTTGTTTTGTTTTGTTTTTTTTTCATCTTGTTGCCGTCTGCGGGGTGTCCTCCGAGGAGGCCCGAGGCCCATAAACGCCTGAAAGACATAACTAAGAGGGGAAAAAAGCCCACAGTGCTTATGAAGCTTTCAGCTCTTATAGTTTCATTGTTATTGAGACACTTTAATCTATAATTCTAAACATTTGTTGAATAAATCAAACTGAAACTACAAAAAAAAGGACCTTGCATTCCTTGAAGGAATGAAAGTCGCTCGTCACCTTTACTCTTTGTTAAGAAATTATGACGTTTTAGCAAAACCTTTAAAATACCTATGCATGAGCTCACACTAAATAATGCGTTAAGAACATGTCTTGGCTACAACCACATCAAATTTTAGCTCAACATCTCTAAAATGGACTGAGTTGTGTCGACTAACTGTGGCAGCTGTTTTGAATTGGATTGATTCCAAAGGTTAATAAGATTTTTATTGGAAATTTTGCTAACATTCAAGGACAGTTGAGTCTAAAAGTTAATGCCATAGTTTTACATAAATATCTCACTTAGTGTGTAGCAGTCAGAGTATGTGTTGGAGACAAGTCTAAGCTACTATCATACCAAATTTTACCTCAATATTTGTAACATTAACTGGATTATACTATTTTTTGTGTCTTCTTAAGTGACTTAGCTGTGGCAGCCACCTTGAATTGTGTTGGCTTCAAATTTAATTCAGTTGTAGAATCCACAAATTACTTCCTGAGAGTTATTTTTTTAATTCGCCCAGTAGTTCACAAGATAATACGATAACAGGGTTGACTTCAACAGGTAATGTAAAAATAGATTTAAAAAAAGACCGACTAAAACAACATGAGATCTTTTAAATCCGACTCTAAAACATACGGTACGCAGAAAGCTGCTGACCTTCTTGAGCACGATGACGCCCTCCTGCGTGCTCCTGTTGGTCGTGATGTCAAACATCCCGGGGCCGTCGCTCCCAATGATCTTATAGGCCATCTCGGCGTTCTGGCCGATGTCGGCGTCCATGGCCCAGATGACCCCCACCGTGGAGCCCAGCTCGTTGGATTCAGGAACTCTGAACTCATACAGAGCTGCGGACAAAAGAAGCACGCTTTTTAAACTTGCCACAAAAATAAAAACCTGGTCAATCAGAGCAAGGTTGTTGAAGTTTTTATAGAAAAAGCAAAAAAAAAAAAAAGCACAGAAACAGAAAAGATCAGGTGTGTGAGTGGCCATGACAACCAAGGTCTCATCCTTGGCGTTTCTTTTTTAAGTCGAGCTCCTGTCGTTCCCATCAAAACCATTTATTCAGCTAGTGAATCAGTGCTTCTTTGTTTTTTTTTTATTTTAATTTGGATGAGAAGTCCCCAAGATGGTCTATGTCTTGAAAAAAAAAATTCAAAATAAATAAAAATGCAGGCCAAAAATTAATAATGGCAGTGACCAGGGACTTTCTGTTCGACCTTGTTAATATGAAAAAGAAGCAGCGAGAGTGGATGAGTCAGAGAGCAGGCATACAAGAGTTCAGGTCATTGAGACACAGAGTCAGAGCCAATCAGAGCTGAGGAGGAGGAAGAGGAGGTGTGAGGGGGTTTTAATGATTTGTAGATCAGCTGCACAGCAGTAAAACACACCTTGTTTCCAAGTCAGCCTCTTTCGCACAACTCGCTACAAGCCGTATCGACTGTTCGCTCAAAGATTAGGATGCTACATAAATTCTGGGGCCAATTTGCTCTACATAAATTAATTGCCGCTTCCTGATGTTTGTGTCTTCTTTTTTCTTTTTACTTCTTATTTTGCCAGATAATTTCCTGGTTTGAGCGAGAGGGGCGTTGAATTGATAGCTACCTGTCGGAGGAGACTGCATCTCGTGCGTTTAAATAAATAACCGGACGGCAGCAGCGGAGAGTGGCTGTGATATACGCACACACAGCTCGCGGAGACAAACAGCTCTGACACTCTAATAAAACACGCTGACAGCGTTTTGGCAACGCCTGAGTCGGCAGGTCTGTGTGACACCTAACTCCAAACACACACACACACACACACTAAAAGTGACGCTCCAAAAAGAAGGTTTCCCCGAGGCTAACGGGTATTTAGCATCGGCTGGGAAAGAAGAGGCATCACTCCGGCAGACAACAATGATATCGCTTCCTGACACTCTGCCTCCTTTGGGTTTCCCATTACAATATCTCTTCCTCTTTCTCCTCACCCCTTTTTTTGCCTTTATTCCATTCTCTCCCGTCTCAGCGTTGGAGGGGCCGAGGATGACAGGATGTGCCACCTCCTCTACCCCTCGTCGTGGCGGCAGTAATAAATGGAAGGTGGCTGTGGGAGCTCGGGCGCCACGTGTTTGTCTTCGCATTGCCCCCGCCGCCGGGCAGTTCACCGTTCCTGACGGTAATCTGTCAATCCAATCTGGCCAGCCTTCGCCCATTCGCACAGAAGGAAAAGGGAAACGGGTCAGTCCAGATAAAGATTGATGAATGAATGCACCGAGGACAGTTTGAGCTCTAAATTGAGAACAGTGGTTTTTATGGAGGGAAAGACTTAACAGAGAGACGATAAAACCCAGTGAATGCACTCTCTTCATTTAATAGGGATTACAGGGTTGATCTGATGCACTTTGCGGGACCCTTCGTTCCATCATATGGCTCTATATTTAATTATTCTCTGCCTTTAAGAGGTCCGCACACAACCCAGAGCTCCCTGCAATAATCCAGATTCATTTTGAAACTGACACCAGATGGGGGCTGCCTGCCTGCCTGCCTGCCTGCCTGCCTGCCTGCCTGCCTGCCTGGCACTGGCTGGCAGCAGCGCAGGACTCCGTGTGCGTTGGAGTCCAGAAGGTCCATACTCACTCTTAGTGAAGCGTGGTGGGTTGTCGTTCACGTCCAAGAGGGTGATGCTGACTGTTGTGGTTCCTGAGAGCCCGCCCATCTGTCCGGCCATATCTTTGGCCTGGATCACGACTTGGTAGTGTTCTTTGACTTCCCTGTCCATGCCAGGCAGGGCGGTCTTTATCAGGCCTGTGGGATACAAAAACAAAGCAGCAATTTACAGAACGACATGACACACACACACACACACACACACACACAAGTTTGTGTTTCTATCCTTGTTACGATTGTTCATTCTTCCATTCCATTCCAGTCATTTCTATAGCCCTAACCCTGACCCCTGACCTTAACCCCTCTGCCTCCCCCAAGTACATCCTGAACCCTAACCCTAACCTAAACTCAGTTCACACCTTAGTCCTAAATTAAATCCCTAACTCAAAAATGAAGTTCCATCATATTAGTGCTGGTCTTTGGTCCCCAAAAGAACTACCTGTCTTGAAAAGGTATTGCAGAAATGGTCCTAAAAAGGTAACAAATACAAGAACACACACACACACACACACACACACAAAGAGCTTTGATTCTAAAAACAAAGAAGCTTAGAAAATAATTTTGTTTTTTACTCAAAATGTACTCCATAAATCTAAGGGTCATTCCACGTCTGTTTGCCTTTCACCATGACTTTTCACATTTTAAAATAAAAAGCACTTGTTTACTCTTCAGCTGAGGTCATTGTTTACTCTAACAGCTTTTCCGTTGGACTTTTAGTTGCACGGGAATGCAAATTTAAAACCTCATTTCCCCATGAAAATCTGTTTAATTATAAAAATCTACCTTTGTGGAGGGCGTTGAACATTTGAAAACATGACTTTACAAAAAATTCGAACAGGCTTACCTGCACATGTGAACATAGCTTCGAAGTGACACGACATAAAATAACTTTTAAAGATTATTTTCTCTTTGTTTTCTATATATAAAACCTAGTTTGGGTGGTTTTAAATGCATTAGCGGACATAAATTGACAGTATTGGCATTGTAGTCGTGCAGCACTGAATCTGTCAGAATAGATCAGAAATAAAACAAGTAGCGGAGCTTTGAACACTCATTTACTGTGTGGCAGCTTTAGTCACAAGAACAAACATCAGTAAATCAAGCTACCATATGGCTTCAAAATTAATGAACTGCTTCCACAGGTGGACAGCCTGTTTCTAAATATAAATCGTTTAAAATGCTAGATGTTTTTGAGCTGAACTGACGTAATACAGTTTCATCTGTTGGACTCATCTGTGTGCCACATAATTAAACCAAGAGGAACATTTTAATACTGAAGATGTACGGAAATCAGCAGACATCCAGGAGCAGGTTCTGGTGTCTGATTTAACCGGCGAGGGTGGAGAAAGAAGTCGCACAATCATTAAAAAAACACAGTTTTTTTAGTACTTTAAGTGTAGCTTCCAAATGCTTTTCAGGATGATTTATCTTCTCTTTGGTGTCGAAACTCCGGTAATGTTCAGGTCTTTTGAGTGCGGTCGCCCACAGCTTTTCTTCTCGACAGGTTTTTTTCTTTTTTTGGGTGGTTTGGAGTCAGGATGAAGCATTTTTTTGGCAGAACGTTCAAAAGGTGCGCGCCATTTCCCCATCAAATTTGAAACCCTGTCTGCTGGTAAAAGGTTTAATTCGAATCATTGCGCGAGAGAACAGGTGGGAGGACAGACACCCTTAGAGTAAATTTCACTGTAAAAGCAAAACTTTTCGCGCACTTTGACTTAAATAGATGACTCGTTGGTTGGCTCTTCAAACTGGCTCCAAACTCTTTTTCTTACATTTGTACATAACATGGGAAAAGAAGATAAGACTTTCCATTCTTTCGTTTTCTTACAAAGTGCCATTTATCCGGCGGGTTGTTCAGGAAAACGACGATCGTTCAGGTTGTGTTGCAGCCAAAAGGAAGCGATCGTATATAGGAGCTTTAGAGAACAGCACACCGCCTGCGTCTACCTTTGTTATTCCTTAATGACTACAATACCCAGAGAAGAGGAGGAGTGGAGAAACAAATCCTGCTTATAATGCGATGTCCAGGCCTGTCTTTGTGTAAGAAGGGAATGTCAGCTTACATACCACATGTGGGATAAACCATATTACTGTTAATCCCCTCACTAATCTGTAAATGGCTTTTTTTTTTTTTTTTACTCTTTTGTTTTGACACAAGCGGGATGTGTTCCAAAGCGCACTGTAATGATTAAAAGTAGATCTTTAGGGCTGGTGATTTGCCACTCTCTCAATTACAAATCCCCCAGCCCCCCACCCCACTTTACCCATAAAGGAGAAAATGCACTCATGATTTTAGGTTTCCGTTTAAAGAGAATTAGGTTTGTTCCAGGAGGTTATCTGGTGATGAATTTTTCTCATTTGCCGCAGCTTCGGCTTGCCTCCTCAGTGTTTCTGTTTCCCTCCCTCCAAAAGGGGGAATTGTTATGTTAAGTTGAGGGGTCAAAGGCGTAGGTGGAGGGTGCAGCTGCTGTAGCATTGTTAGAGCGAGAGGATGAGATCGCAGCTCCGCGCCCATCAGCTAAAGAGCAGCATTGTCGCGGCGGCAATAAACGCTGATTCACTTGTTTATTTTCGTCAATTAAAGCTGATTTTAGGTTTGAAATCCAACAAACTCTGCAAAGAATCTGCTTGGATTCTGTTTATTCCAACCAAGGGTTGCTGTTGGTCATAGGAAAGGCATCTTGCTTTTTGTAAAAAAAAAAGGACCTACTTGGGGACTAAAAAAATGTTGCAATACAGAATGAAACTGAACAACTCGTTGCCACAGTGTTTGATCTCAGTCAGGGTGAAGAGGGAGAAAAATGTAAAGAGTTCGAGAAAAATAAATGCATTACAAATCACAAAGAGAAAAATAAAGTAGAGACTTGCCAAAATAATAACAAAAGATACTTAAACAAAAAAAAGTTTTTCATTAGACCTTATCAAAACTACAAATATGTACAGAAACTATTGTGTAAACGTCTTGAGCCTTACCTAATTTGTTTACATTTTGCTTCCAAGCAGCCAGACTTTCTTGCAAAGTAAACAATAATTTTCTAACTGTCTTTTAAAATTTTTCTTTTAGACTTTAGCTGCTTCTTCAGTTATTTTTGTTCATTTATTGGACCTCACCCCGACTACATATAGTGCAGAGAGTAAACTGGACAGGAGGAGTTAAATGAAAGAAGTGTTAAAATAACTTCTACAGCACATACACTATATTTCAGAGTACATTTATGAAAAGATGGAATAAAAATGCATCAAAGATGCATCCTACTTCAGTTAATTATCCACTAAATGTTTTCAGTTAATAGTGGAAGTCAACATGTAGGTGCTAAAACACTATTTTGTGTCAAAATATTTTTCATAATTTCAACTAAAGAAGCAGGAACAAAATTGTGTCTTTGTGACAGGCTGCTGGTAACCAAGCACCTAATTATCCTATTTAAATTGGTTTCTTTTGTTATGTCTGTTTTGTGTCAACACAACACTAGTTCACCCCTTGAATTTAGAAACCATCTTTTTGTCCAAATAATTTATAGGTCAGGTAATGTGGTTTAAAAAAAACTAAACAACTGTTGAAAAATGGAGAAAAAGTCTAAAAATAACTTTGCAAAAGTTTGAAGATGATGAAGGGTCCTTAAAATGGTCAAAAAAACCCCCATCTGGCTGCTTTAAGAAAAAACATGTGAAAAAGTGAAGATTTCAAACTTTAGTGTTGTGTGGCTGAAAAACGAAACAATATTTGATCCACTGTCTTTTAGTTTTGTAAGCTTTCTGCTGGAAAATCCAAAAGGCCTACACATTAAGTCACTCATGTCTGCAATTCATTAGTAAAATGAAAATTTAACGAACAGCACACAAAATAACAGTTTGTGTCAGTGTAGTTTCTGTTTCTCTGAGAAAAAAGTTTAAACATTAACTTTGCATAGGATCGTATAAATATGGATATTTTAGGATTTTGTATTCATTGATAAGAAAAAACAAACTTGTGGGGTAGAACTAACAAATTGATGTGTAGGTATGTTAAGTTGAGTCATCACTGACCGGTATCAGGGTCCACAGAGAAGTACGGTTGTCCCTCCAGGATGCTGTACACCACCCTGGCGCTGTTCCCATATGTGGAGTCATCTGCATCCACGGCCGTCACCTGAATCACCGATGTGCCTGTGGAGTGGGTGGGGTGTGGAAAGAGATTCATGACAGTGACTTAGATCAACTCTTCAACGCTGGTAAAAAATTGCCCACTGGATAATTGGTTAAGCCGATGCCCCTTCCGATGAGGTGTCCGATCCCCTTCTAATCACACCCGCGCAGATTTTGACTGATCATTTCTGTCTCTTCGTGTTACCCCGAGCCATCTTTATCCAGCCGCCACTTATATCCCTCACACATGATTGATTTCCACAGGTAATTGATAAGTCCTAATGTATTTTTCTAAGTATATCTCTCTTAGGCATGAATGCTGGCTCCCTTCAAAACCCTGAGAAGCCTATTAGCGTTTCGGCAGATCTCGAGTGTCTGAGAAGCCAAATATCTGATAGCAGGATTGTGATCCATTTTTCTCTTCCAGAAAGCCCCGTTTTAGTGGAACAAAGGGAAACGGTTAGCCAAGTGCTACCTCCCAAATGGCGCCTTGCGGGGCCAAGTGTTGCCTCATTACATGCCGAGGAAAATTAATTGAGTAGAAATATTTAATAGCAAAAGTGGTATAAATATAGAAATGTTGCAATGCAACGGGATAACGACCTGATGAAACTTTGCTAATTTGATGTCAGCTGAGGTCTTTCTG
>JARVJO010000165.1:1937298-1995895 GCA_031762555.1 Cynodonichthys magdalenae | reverse complement strand
CCCCCGCTGTCTCGTGTTTAAAATCAATGGATGAGGGATGAAGAGCAGACAGAGAAAAGACCACGGCTGTCTGACTCGGTGTAAGTGACAGTTTGTTAAGAAAGTTCAGCGAACCCTGATCGCTAATACCTTTAACAGGAGAATTAGACTCAAAGAGGCTTTTCTGACTTAGAAAATATCACTGATCCACATCAGCCATCTCGTCGCAGACTTTAAGCTTTTCAGAACAGCTGACAAACAAGGCAGGAGTAATCACAGTATAGATATTGTGGTGCGGCGGGGGGGGGCGGGGGACAAATTACCTCGACTGTAATCATTCAGCTGTCAGAGTCATCCCTGACCGTACGAGCCGCGCCAAAGCTGTGGACTCAAACTGAAAGTGTGTGTCACATTTAAAGGAGCAGTGTCTCGGCGCAGTCACTCGTGAACACATGCTCTGCCAAGCGGTGACATCACACCTCGCCTGTTGCCATGGGCACCCATGCTGCCCTTAGATAAGTGCTGGCCCTCTTTCTCTCGGGGTTGCTGAACCGAGTGACAACTCTGTCACACGTCTGACCAGAACCTCCGCTGCAGCAGCAGCAGCATCAGAGCCAAGAGCTCATCTTCTGTTTTCATGCAAGTATTGATTAGGAGCTTTTTTTATGTTGTTTATCTATATTCATGAGGCCCGATGTGCACTTTTAGACTAAGGAGCTGCAGCCAGAGTGCACGCAGGATTAAAGTTTAATTTGCTGCTGAATGGCAGAAACACACGATGACACTGAAACAGCAAGTGGTGCAGTTTGAGAAAACTGCAGAAATAGAATCCACAATTATTCACTGTGATGACACAGCTGACAGTGCTGGTAATTAAATTAAACTCTGCTTTAATAAACTGCTGGACTGTGTTTAAAAGATTATCTGCAGCAGCTCCTGTTTACTCTGATTCTAGTGTCTCCTTTAATTAGTCGAGCTGACAAGATTTTGATAATTGATAAAATCCCATTCATCCAATGTGAGCAACCATTCCTGTTAGAATGATCATTTCAACCATCAGTTGGGTAAAATCAAATGTTTAATGTTTTGTTTAGAATGCTTTGAGGGATTGAGGAATAAGAAACGCACCGACGGCAGACATCTCGGGCACGGCGGCCATGTACGGGTCCTTGGTGAAGCGAGGCTCGTTGTCGTTGATGTCGTGGATCTTGATGATGAACTCGGACTCGCCCTCCAGCGCCTCATTGGTGAAGCGGTTGACGGCTTTGGCGTGAAGGATGTAGTAGGCCTTCTCTTCCCGGTCCAGCCTCTTGGTGGCGTGGATGTCCCCTGACTTTTCGTCGATCTTAAACAGGGTGCCCGCTCCTTCTCCGGTGAGGACATACTTCACGCTGCCATCTCCTCTGTCTCCGTCCGAATGAAGCTGTAAAAGAAAAAAAAAGTATGTAAAACCCTGCAACCTCAGGAACAAAAACAAGCAACAGTTCCTGTAATGCTCATTTTAATAAATTTCCTCTTTGGTCCTTTCTGTTGCTAATTGTTATAGCACCGCTTGAAACTCTGGTTTATAAGAGCTTTCACATTTGCCTAATTTGCTCTTATGAACACCGAGCTGCAGCTAGACTCTTTCAGTGAAAAATAAAATGATGATAATAAGCAGAAATTATGTCACAGAAAAGAAACAAACAAACAGGGGAAAAAAGAAACTTTAAATAGTTGAAGCGAAGACAGGAAAAAAAAGAGAACATCACACACATCACTGGCTGGATGACTGACAAAAACATATCCCTGCCTTGAACACTTTGCACTGAAAAAATGTCAGTGAAAGCACTTTTCAAAGCAGAGTCATAGTTACACACACACACACCCCAACACGCACACACACACAGGTCTGGTTTATATATCCTCGTGGTAACCTTGCATTGACTTCCATTTATTTTTTGGAAATTTTATAGCCTAACCCTGACCATTTACCCTAAAATTAACCTCACAGGTACTTGCCTGACCCTAAAACTAACCTAAACTCAATTCACACCACGGTCCTAAACCTAACTACCCACACAAAATTTGAATTTGGACCCATGGGGATTGGGCATTGGTCCTCATGATGCATGTTCGGTCCCCACGAGTCTGTTTTTTCGGGAAAACACAATCCACACGATGTAGGAAAAACAAGGACACACAGACACACACACACACACACACATATCAGTGTTCTGACCAATCTGGGCCTTGGCAAATAAATACTGACAGCTTTGATCGAGTGTGTTTGGTGTCGTTCAACAGATTTGTATCATCTTTAGTAAACTGTCACAGCGTTACGACGGCACTCGCTCGTGGTTTTACCTCCTCTTTGTGAAAGCTGCCAAGAAAGGAGCATTTAAAATGCTGCGTGCGCTCCTGATTGCTGCACGCATGTTGTCACGCATCCTGTTACGAGGCCAAGGTGGCATTTTCACGCCGATGTAAAACAGAATCCCGGCGGCTCAAAGTTCGGAGAAGAAAAGAAAAATAAATAAATAAACCAGCATGAATGAGCGCACGTCAGCCGCCTGCCAGTCCCCTGATGGATCAGCAGCAAGACCCCGAGACGCCACTCGTCTCTGGAGTTTCTCGTTATTCTTTGCATGGCCGTCTGAAGTTTAATTTTTCTCCTTTTTCTTTCTGCATGTACAGCAGCTTAAGATGCTCTGACATTTTAATTCCACCACTAAATCCCCCTCAACATATTTATCTGAAAGAACTCATCACAAGCTTGTCCAGTCTTCTCCTATCCCAACCCCATTTTAATAACCCAGGACATGGTAATGTAACTACGGTGGGGGTGGGGTGGGGTAAAGCTTTGAAGACACTATATTTTAATACAAGCCAAACTGCATCGAGATCTCCGCCTCGATAAATGATGACGATAATTCTCCTATTGACACTTCATTAACTCCAGTTTGATTCTGCTGGATTTTCCTTCCGCGAGCGTGACTTCCTGCAAAGCTTTTTGGCTCTGCTGACGGACAGACGGGAGGGGAAGTGGGGATATTGTGAGTCGTGGCTGGGTCACGTGGGATGAAAGTCTTCCCCTCTCATCATATATTGAAAAGCTTTTCAACCCAGGTGCTGGGAAGCTTTACTAATTCATGGAGTTTTATCAGGCTGGCACTTGTGACACCAACGGCTCTCTGGATTAGCATCTTTAACACTGTTTTTTTTTTTTTTTGTTTATTTTCTTTTTGTTTGACGCTTTTCATTCCACTCCGTCAAACAGACCCAGTCAAGTGTGTTGCTGATTCTCGGTGTATTCGGATTAAGATCTCAACTGTCTCATTCAACCCTTTGGATTTCTGGTCAAAACAACTCTTTCTCCATGGCGAGGGGAAATATTCTACAGGATTCTATTTGTTTTTGTGTTCTGCTTTGTGGCATGTGCTTCCAAACAGCAACTCAATTGGCTGAAAACAATCCACTTCAACATTATTATCTTTCTCCCGCTGTTATAGCAGCAATGTCCTTTTCAATGATTGTCTATCAAGCTGCCTATCTCCAGTTAATAACCATCGAGTTCCCTCCTTTTGGGCTGAGATGTGAGACAGACAGTGTGTCACGCACTATGTCGACTGTCATTTCTATGGAAACAGAGAAATCTTGAGGTTCTGAAGAGTTCCTCCACAGCTCCATGAAGGATATTACCAGACAGTTCAGAGTATCGAGCTGAGAGTGCCTGCTGCTATGACCCCTTCCCTCCCAGCTGCCCACCTTGCTGGTGAGAAAAAATTTACTGCGGCCCTGCCACAAAAAATAAAAAAAAAAAAAAAAAAAAAAAAAAAAGAAACCTCTCCTGGAAATCAATGTGGCAGCCCAATGTGCATTCACAATGGCCCTTTGATCAATTTATATTGAAAATACAATTAAACTGTCACAGGGGGAGAAAAGAAAGCCACATGTGCCTTCAGTGTGGTCACCAAGATGCCCTGGAACATCAATAGCCAGGCTTTTCTCCTCTGCCCTCCCATGGTCCCAAATTATAGATAAAAAAAAAAAAACGACAGAGAACATGACGCTATACCCATTAGCGCAGAGACTTGTGGTCCTTTTCAAGAAAATAAAGCAACCTCTCATAAAGTGATGGTTCACAATAGCCCCTTATTTAAAAAAGGAAGAAAAAAAGAGGCAAAGTCAGATTGAGAATGGATGGTTGTTTTGTGTGTCCCAATGAGTCCCTGTGATGGACTTGTGACCTGTCCAAAGTGTCCCCGGCCTCCCACACAGTGACTAAACACATGGGCACCAGAGCCCTGTGACCTAGAAAAGAATAGCGGGTAAAGAAAATGGATGGATGGTAAAATAAAAAGATTGAGATTACTCACATTTCTGTGTATACACTTGAATCCAGCAGCTGGATGGTTTAGTTTAGCTTAGTGTAAAAAATCTTACAAATAAATAACATTAAATGCCTTAAAGTAAGATTAAAGATTAGAAAAGGAGGAGCTAAGCTGGGAAAATACAAATCTAATCCCCATTTACAACTATGAAGCAGACAATCTGTGCATAATCTTATATTACAGTAGTGACTACAGCAACCCTGCTTGTGGTGGTCTTTTTGTTTTAACTTGCCAATTTCATGCCCACTTCCATTCAACGTCTAAAGTTAGATTTAGCCATTTTATTTACTTTAAGGTCAGGATTAAACCTATTTTTTGCCAATTTCTTCTGTTAAAAGTGAGAGAGCAAAACCAGAAGTTTTTTACCAAAACTTCTTTAAATATCTGACAAATTTGTAGTAAAACTGTTTTATTAGCTATTGGTAGAACTTAACTAAATATACCTAAAAAAATTCTGTCACAAACACTTTCTGCACAAAACATCTTTAAAGCATTCAGTTTGGAGAATCTCTAAATGAACCCATGTGGGAATAGAGCATCTAATTCTCTAGAGAAGTGAATGCTGCTTTCTTTTTGCTGTCAGTACTAAAAATCTGCAAAGGTGTTTAGGTGTAGTCACAAACACTATTATAGTTACAAATATGTTGGGAGTTTTATCTGCTTCTTTTTTCAACATGCTGCAAAATTTTGTATTTTTTTTTTCTCCCAGAGTTGTTTCTGCATCATGTCCTGCCTCGTTTACAGCCTGGCTCAATTTATTGAACCCATTAAGACCTGACAGAGCTTCTAAACATCAGTACAATCACATTTATGGGTTACAACATATCTTAATTAAATATGTTCTATTTGCACAAATCTCAAAAGCCTATTTGTAGTTTAATAAAAAGCTAACATACTGACTATTTTCTTTTTGTTTCTATTTAAAAGGTGATGGGACTGAATATGCAACTAAACCATGAGGGTACAAATATTAATATGGTCAGAGGATTTTGATACCTTCAATCAAACCAAGATAAAAAGAATCCTAATATTTACCATTCACTGAGAAACGTTGCCCAACTTCTCAAGAAAATCAATGCATTTGTGACAATTTTTTCAAGTGAAAAGCTTTTGCAACGAAATTATAAAATTACCATCTGCACATTGAAATACAAAATAATGTGACGTTCTTACACAAAAAAAACTGCAACTTGTTTTATACAGAATACTTAGAATTTGCATTTGAAAATCAGTGTTTTTGTTGCAAGAAAATAAGACTTCTTCCCATTTGGATATCACTTTTTTTTTCCTCCCAGTGGAAAATATTCATTTCTCGTCCTACGTGCTTCATCCTTCAGTCTGAAGAGGGTTGAAGAGTGAAGTGGTACTCATCAGACATCTGTGCGTGAGAACTTATCAGGGTGCCGTCTTTGTTTGTGAAATTAATCAGCTTCAAGTGCAGCAAATGTTGGTGCAGGCTCGATCTGGCCGCCATTTGTGCTTCACTCAAGTTCGGCCAAAAAGATGGCACTGGAAACGAGCTGCTTAGGGCAATTAGCCAGTTAGCCTTTAAGGCCTTGTGTCCTGGCCTGTCGAGAACTGGCTGCCTTCGCTGTAGCCAGATGGTAGCCTCAGACCATGCACAAAAATAGCCAATGTAATGACTGTTGATGTGTACACTTTAGATATACATTCACAGCTGATCTGGCTTAAAGGTGAAATTTCATACAACACACATTTATTCTTCATGGATACTCAAAGTTGAAGATTTTATAAAAGAAAAGTAAAGACTTCTTGTTGTGGAAATGTGTCTAAATAAAGATTTGACAAATATCGTGCCATCTAGAGCATCTAAAGGGCACAGCTGTTTGGATTGGTGAAGTCACCAATTTTTAAGTGTGGTAGGAAAAAAATCTTTATGTATTTGTCATTATTTGTGTTGTTAATGAGATGTTTTCAGGCTAAAGCTTCTATGAGAAAGGGCACATAGACACTAGCCAGTAGCAGAGCATGCATATAGGGATAGGATTTTCTTGAGTAATCAGTTTGATTCACCATCCTTTCTGTCTTTTGAAGTAGATGTGTGTACTAACCACACCCACTGGATCCACTAAAGAGCTGTAACCTAAAATGGCTGATGTTTTGTTCACAGAACTGGAAATGCAAATAAATAAATAAAAAAACAATGACAGGCACGTTAAACAAGTGCTATAGCAAGTGATTGTATAAAGCATCTGTCTGTAAAAGCCATGTGAAAACATTTGCCAATTTAGATAAAGCAGTTTGAACCAGATGGATACAAGCCATCTTTGTAGAAAGCTGAAGTTTTGAGATTCAGCCACAAATAATTAACATGGCGCCTGGAAAGATGGATGCTGTTACAATTGTACTGTTACAACCAGGATCAGAAAGGGAACCTTTGTTTAAAACCTGGCAAAGTATCCATTTTATTTTCTGCTTGATCTTGTGACTACTGTTGAAGTGTCAAGGCTTTTAAAGTGACATAAAAATAGACTTACAATAAAACTTTAAATTTCAAAATTAAATTTAGCTCCATGCAAGAAGCACAAAATCTGTATTGTAGGATCACAGAAAGTATTTATTAGAAGTGAAATTGAAGATTAGCCTTATATGGTATTTTTAGGGTGGTAATTATGCTAATCTCCTCTCCTCGTGCACGAGCACCTGAATAGGCATTCTTAACGTTTATGCTGCTCATTTACACACTTTTCCTGAAGATAGAAGCAGTTGCTGAATCTGATGTGACATCTTCGTACGAACCCTTCGTACGAACAAAAGTAAGAGAAATTTAGGATAAGAATACAAAAATGTTCTTGCATGAAGCCCAATGATTCTTTCTCAGTTTTACTACCAGAAACGTCAATAAATATATATTAAATAAAATGTAGTCTAAAAGACCACCTAAATGTCATATAATGAACTTTAAATTCTTTAATATTGGTAAAGTAAGAATCCCTTTGTTGAGTTAGATTTTTATGGAAGATTACAGGTTCACGTTATTTGGAAAACATCAGCCTAAACGCTGTGGAAAGATTATTCATTTTCACCCTAACAAAACCTAAGGGTGTTAAAAACAGTAGTAGGCAGGTGATAGTGCAGAGATAATTACAGATGCTGTTAAGATGTTGATACATCTCATTTAGACAACGCTTTTTCTTCTGAAGTCGCTGTCAGACATGTGTTCGCTTGTCGCACCTTCTCCCCTCCTCAAGATGCAGTGGAAATTACCCCCTTCCGGTGCACAAGCAGGGAACTTATCACCCAATCAAGAAACACTGCCGACGTGTAATCCAGGTCGCCACTGGAGACCACAGGGGTTGCCATGGCACGGGTACAGCCAGGGGTGTATCACATTGCAGGCTCCTTGCTTCTCTGCCAAGGTGAGCAGCTGGTAATGGAGTAGCATGAGCACAAAACAAACACACACAAAAAAGAGACAAAAAAACCCTCCTCCATAAACAAGTTCTTTCCCCCAGGTTGCCTAAACTGCTGAGTCATACAAGACTGGGAAGCGTTTGTGCTCATCAACCTTATTTTTTTTGTCTTTCCTCTGAGTTTTAACCGATTACTGGAGGCTAGTGTTTGTTTGTATGCAGCAAGCATTGCTCACTTGCTAGGGACTACGTTGAGTAGTCAACCCAGCAGGCCTAGAACCACTGGGGCCTATCAGAGGCTGTAAATACTTTATGAGATATGATAGTGCAGCACAAACACTCCTCAACCACAGGCCATTAACCGTTTTCGGTGGATATGTGCCCTTTGGTAAAGTAAGAAATAATGAAATAAACAGTCTTTTCCCCTGGTGACAGCGTGAATCCTCTGAGGCTTGCTCACAACTCGACTGCTAATGAGAGGCAGTGTTTCTTCCTTACAAAATATTTAAAAAATATATAAAACTCATTAGCCAATACGGCAAGCTTTGCAGCCAAAAGAACTTGCCAAAAAGACACAGCCAGTGTTTTATTTTTCCATTTCCTTTCATATCTGGATCAGTTCTGCCTTTCATTTACAACTGCTCTTGTTAAGCTTGTTCAGGGAAGATTGCAATTTTATCTGTTAGCACTTCAAAACTTTATGAAACTGTTGTAAGAACAGTAAAAGGGGAGAGATTGCAAATAACAAGAGGCAGGAAGTTGTAATTCAAGTGCAGTTTCATCGTTTTATGTTATACCAAGTGTCAAAAGTTGCTCTCTTGTTCATAATAACCTGTCATTGTGTTATTTTCCAATTCATTTTCTTGTCACAAACAAAGGTGGTTTTGTTCTATGCCATATTCTCGGGTTACCGAGATGTCACTGGGTCTGACAAAAGCTTTCTTTTCTATGCATTTCTTGTCATTTTCCTTCCACCCTTCAGACACCACGAACGCTGTGGCCTCCACCTGAGGACACAGGCGCAGATGGCTGTTCGCAGTGTTCATCTCAAAAGCTATTCATTCCCTTTAGGGCCTCATTCATCACTTGTACTTTATCTAACAATTAACAAACAGTAATTGCAATCAGAAGAGATCTGCGCTCTGCAATCCTATGCAACAACTGGCTACTGAGCTGACAATGAGGAAGAGCACCCAGCTGCATACGCTTTGGGAAAACAAGAAGTGCTTGAAGTCATGATTAAGTATGCTGCTCAAATGTTGATGCTTAAGTGGTGCCTTCTGGAGATGGCCTCTCAGGCCGCGGCCTCTGGCTCTCTAAGTGTACACCACACTCAGATAATCCATTCTTCTTTTGCTATTAGTCCCTTTACAGGCTGAAAGGACGAGTGGCACATCAATCACCGGTCTCAAAACGCAAAGTGGTTTGATCAAGCTCTGTATTTACATTTGATCTTCACTCACTCAATTTCTTTTATTCTTTCTTTTTTTTTTCGTGTGTGTTTTTCCATAGTGAATGCAATAATCCTGTTTGTCCAGGACTGAAAGTCAACCTTGGTTCTGGGAGGACGTTTGTTGCAGAATCTCATTTGGTTGGATGACTCTATCCTCCGTGGACACACGATTGGAATGCAAAGCACTGGGCCCATTCAACTCCCTGCACAAAACAGCCTTTCTTCCCTTCCCCCCTCCCGTCTTCCTGACCTTGCCACAACGCTCCACAATCGCCTCAATTACTGTAGATTGGAAGAGGGGACCAATAGCTTGACTTCCGCTCCGCTGCATGTAAAGCAAGCATTATAACGTCCATCTTCTTATGTATCTAGACACACTCACACACCCCACTCCCCACGGAATGATATCTGGGACGACAGCAAGTTTTCATTTTGTTGAACAAATAAAACATTTGGAAGAAGTTGGATTTTACTTCGGGGCTTCAGGATGGCTTGATGTGAGTGGAATGGACATGATGCAAGCAACCATGGAGCTGACAGGAAGCACAAAATCTATTGAAGAGCCAACAGCAAACAATGCCCTGGATGGATAGATGGATGGATGGATGGATGGTTAGTTGGATGGATGGATAAACTAAATGTGATCAGTGGAAGACAATATTGTGTCATGTTGACCAGATGATGGGATGATCCTTGAATGTTTTCAGACAGACTGACACATCCGTTTATATAGAGTTATATATTTGGATGGCATTTGTTTTGAAGCACATCATGACCAAGTAATCTTTTCCTCTGAGCCCTGCAGAGGTCAGTTATGTAACTGTGACAGCTGAACCTGCAGCCATACAGTAAATAAAGGTCATGGTCAATAATATAGTAGTTTGTTTATTCTAAATATTTACAAATTTCATTAATCTATGCTAAATAATTTAGCATTTAAATACTTATGTAGATTAATTTCACACTTTTGCATTATGTGATATTGGAGTTAATTATTTAGAAAGCACACCATATCAAATGTAATAGTTTATTTTCTCATTTACAATTACTTAACTTTTGTTTCTTTAAGTTGCCAGTTCCTTTGGAGAGGCTGCTGAACTTGTCCTGCCACTCAATGTAAACAGCCCCAGCTGCAACTGGGAGATCACGAGGACCTTAGAACCATGTTGCATGTCAGCAGAGGGAGAAGTTTGTAATTTCATTTCTGATCAGGATGTCATTTAAGGCTTCAGTTCTCTAAGTATGTACCTTAGTAAAATGTTGTTATGTTAATCTCTTTTATAGGCTCAAACTGCAGCTTTTTGAGTTTTTGGTAAATAAATTAAAAACCTTTTTTGACCAATACCGTATCTCTCTCTTGCGGGCTTATGTGAACCTCATAGTAACAAAAACATACATTATGCTCCTACAATACAAAATGCCAACAGTCCCCTCTAAAACTAATGAAACAGAAGGGTCAGCTCTCTTTCTAAAATTTCGCCGCTCAAGGCGGCAGCATGTTGGAGTAGCTCTGTTCCATTTATTCTGATTTCTTCTTTTTAAATTTTTTTAATTCCAGTTTTTCTGGATAAAAATAGCTGTTTTTGGATGATTATTCCCTCTGCTATTAGATGCTGTGCAGCTGGAAGGATTTTTGCTAACACCTCTTTTGCTTTGGGACATTTGTTATGATGCGTAACCATAGCAACATGGTGGTTCGTTATAACCGGGAGCAGCTGATTAGCACCTCAAAAGTTCAAATAATACCTCAACTACAGCCCTGAATCCCAGAGGAGTTGAAAAAGAGGCGCCGTGGATGCAGAGCAGGAGAGAGATAGGAGGAGGAAGTTCAATCCGTCTCGCCAGCTCTCCAATTTGGTCACATTTGGGGAGTTTAAGATTTTAATAAACAGATTTGAAAATGTGTCTGTAAGTACCTGTATTTGTTGTCAATGAAAACCCATTTTTGATGTATGGCATTTATTTTTAGAAGTGTTAAATAGATTGTATTTGTTTTTATGCATGTAACAGGTCTCTCTTGTAAATGAGATAATGAGTCTCAAGAGGTTTTTCCTGTATAAATAAAGGATAAAATAAAAAAAATAAAAAAAATCTCTTGGGCAACGGGAGATCGTGGGGGAGCAAGTTAGAGAAACTCCAGGCCCTAACAAGAACCCAGCCAGTGTATCGGGAAAGCAGTATTAGGCTATCTGAGACATGGGCTATCCAGCGTCTCCCAGCCAGGCCGTCTGACCATACGATGGACAACCCTGAGCACCCTCTTCCTAAGACTGCCGCACTACAACAAAGTGTCTTCAGTCAAGGCTTTTTCAGATCTGCTGTGAGACGGACTGCTACAGGAAATGCTTCCTGACTACAGTGATCAGTATCTATAAGAACTCTTTAAAGAAACCAGGATAATATGAGTTACTACAACTTTTAATTTCCCTTTGGGGTAAATAAAGTATTATTGAGTTGAATTGAACTATTTTTGCTGCAAACATTTGACTCAACAAAGAAAAAACTCAAAGGATGAAAAAAAAAACCCTTTTCAATTTTTTTCCAGGTATGTACATCTGGAGCTCCTAAAAATAGTGCAATTGATGTGAAAATACCTAATTTTGAGAAAGCAATTGTATCAATATGTGTGAATTATTATTATTATTATTATTATTATTATTATTATTATTATTATTATTATTATTATTATTATTATTCAGAGCAGAGCCGCTGCTCCTCCACATCAAGAGGAGCCAGTTGAGGTGGCTCAGGCATCTGGTTAGGATGCCTCCTGGACGCCTCCCTGGTGAGGTGTTCAGGGCACGTCTGGGATAAGACCCAGAGGAAGATCTAGGACATGATGGTGGGACTATGTTTCTTGGCTGGCCTGGGAACTACTCGGGATTCCTCCAGAGGAGCTGGTACAGGTGGCTGGGGAGAGGAAGGTCTGAGCTTTTCTGCTTAGGCTGACCCCTGATAAGCAGAACAAGATGGATGGATGAAGATGAAGAAGATGGATGTGTGAATTATTGGTAATTGGCCAAAGTCATCACAAAAACAACTGAATAATTTGTCAAAAATCTTGAAAGTTTAACTGGTATACATGAATTTTAGCTGCTAGTAAGATTAATAAAGGAAGAATTAGTGGTGATTAGTTACTGATTCACCCAGAGGAATGATCCAAATCCTCTCAATGAATCTGGACTCACTAGTCTCTGTCTCTGACAAATTATTGCTAAGTCCATGAGACAGTGAACTTGCACAAAACAGCGGAATCATTGAAAACATTGCAGACCCAAATGAGTCACGTCAAAAACACAATTGGAACTCAAGTGAACCAGGTCACTTTAGTGAGTGACTCAGATGAACTTCAGCCCATAAAGTGAATCTAATGTACCACCTCTAGGAATAATCCTTTTGTCAAACAGAGGAAAAAATATTCTTAAAAGGTTGTGGTTAAAGTCTTGAAAGCACACTAAATTTCAATATATTTGGGTTGCAAGATTGATTACAACTCTTTTACGTTGTTTTAAGTTTATGTTGGGCTTTTGTTCACCTGAAAAAAAATCTTGTTTCAGTCAACTATATATTCTAACTTGTGAAAGATGTACATCTTACATCTGAGGATGTAAATAACAAAAACGGAAATATTGATTTTATTGTTTCAGTTTCATCCTTTGATGACAAACCTAAGCCTTTTCAGTGTGAAGCATTGACGATGACTGTAGTTTAGTTTTTCCTTCTTTACTGACAAAAAAAACTTCAAACACTTCCACAGTTTTTACAAACTTCAATTCTTGTGTGTGGTGGTGAAATGTTAATCTAATCTGATGCATTTTCTTCCTAAAAACCCAAGCAGAAGTCTGTCTTCATAAATATGGATCAAGAAAACACATAATAAGACCTTTTTGCATGAGCTAAAATAGCAGCTTTTCAAATGTCAATGTGTTAATATTCTGTCCATCTCTGAGCAGCAAATAAACAACGGGCCCAGAGAAAAGAATTCAAAGAAAAAGACCAGAGGCCGCAGAAAGTTCCAGTTTGGAAGATTACGAAGTTTTGTTTTTCCCTTATTACAGATTATTTTTACTTCACAATCTAACCAGTCTTTTCAATAATATGTACAGAAATTTTGGTTTCTGCGTGAAATACCTGAAAAAAATCTGATTGTGCGAATTACTCAGTAATTTAAAGAAGATGCTTGCAGAAAAAATGAGCTATTTGAGCAGGCTTATTGAGAGGACACATGGCCCAAGCATGAGAGCTGTCAACTGAAATAATTTAAAGGGATTATAAAATCCTCCTTAGAGCATAACGACAGAGCGTGACAAAAAACAAAAAAAAAGGTTGGTTGTTTCCAGTCAGCCGTGTCTAAACTTTAAGACAAGACAAGCAAAATAAACTCAGGAAAACGTCAAAGTGTCAGCACAGAAGACTAAAAAACAATGCCTTTAAAACAGAAATTGCAAACAAAAGTTGCAAAAAGCTATTTGCCAAATTGTCAGTAAATGAATATCATCTGCATGTGTTTTGACTTTGTGGACAGTTTTTTTCTCATTTTAAACTAACAGTGGATTAGTGTTGATAAAGTAGAACGAAAAGTGCCCAAAATGTTTCCATTCAGGAAAATGTCAAATGTCACAATTTTAAGCCTTTACAAACTCCAATTTATACATTTTCTGTTGATTTATGGGTCACGTTTTACTCTGAATGCAAACATTTGTTAAAAATGTCTATTAGGTATTTTTAAAATCCATGTGGTTAGTATATCTTTAATACTCTAAGATACTAATTTACCAAACATTTGTCAGACCATTGTAGTTCTGGGTTCTTCAGGCCATGTCAATAAAAACAGTTACAAAAAAAAGTGACAGCATCTGTCTAAGATGGGAAATTAAACTGAATGTAGGTACATGTATACCAATGTTATCTCCATTTACCCTAATAAATGAACAAAAATAGTTATTTTTGACCCTTCTGTTTCACACTAATGAGGACCCTGCTCTGCTCACCTTGACTTGTTAGAACGTGGTTGGATCACAGCTAATTTGGAAAATGATGATCCTGCTACACTCTAAGAGCTGACTTAATCTATTCTCTGTTTATTTCCACTTCACCAGTACGCTCTTTTGTGTTCTCAGCTTTTCAGCAGAACGTTCCTACACTGATATCACCACGTACACCCACCATCACACCGTGCCCCAGGTCCCACACTGGTAGGACTCATTCGGACCACATAAGGACTGGCTATCTTGATCACGCCACTCTAGCACGACTCTGCCGCCATGGTGGGTGTGATGGTGTTTGTAGCCTGGGTGTGAGGTAAACAAATCCTGCAAAAAGTGTTTTAAAAATGATTCTGTTTTTTTTTTAAATATGAAAAAGTCAAAAGAACACTTGTACCCTTTCATTATTTTTATTTTCTGGCAGTGAAATGTTTTGGATTAAATGCTTGTGGAGGTGTACATCCTTGCCTGTAGGTGTTTCATCACCTCCAATATGAAAAAAAAAAGCCAAAATTGCAAGTTTTTACCTTTCCGACGTACTGCATGTCCGTCCCAGTGTACTCCTCCAACAGAAAAAACTGGTTCCACATCCAGCCTCGTTTAGAGCGTCTGAGCGGCACTCCGTTGGCATCCTGTCCCATCAGCCCCGTCGATCCTCTCCGTCCCCCTGTAGTCCTTCGAAGAGCCCTGAGGCCATAACCCGGAGAGCTGAGGTGGGCCATGGCCCACAGCACCACCAGCGCACAAACTGTCCTTCGACTCATGGTCAGACAACCACAAAACCTTCAGCCTTACGCCGCCCCCAGAGGTCTGTGTCCGGTGGTCAGAGTATTGAATTGGTTCTCATGCTGTAAGCAGGAAGGGATCCTTGGACTCACATAGAGCAGCAATCAGCCCCTGAAACACACACACACAAAGACTGTCAATATTGAGAGGAGAAACAGCAGTTTGTTCGTTCTGCAGCTCTTTTTTGTTTAAAAGTCTGCAGACGAGACCAGCTCTACTGGTTCAGGCTTGTTAAAAAGCTGTAGCATGAATAAAAGTGAGCAAAAATCATGTTGAAAAGATTTACAACAACATAAAACCTTCAACAAGTCACTAAAGTCTTTCCTTTTTGGAATAAAATCCCACAGTTAGTCACTTTATTGATTTATTAAAAAAAAGTCTCATTATCGCAAGCAAGCTGCAACTTTAAATGTTACCAGAGTTCAGCCGCACATTCCTCAAATATTTAACTAATGTTGGTATTTTCAAACTTTTCCCCAAAAAGTTAATCTGTTTAATTTTACATTTCAGTTTCTTCTTAATTCTTTTAATTTTCATCAGTCTTTTTCAAAATATATTTTTATTTTTATTACTTGTGCATCTACTTCCTGCACAGTTTGGCACCAAATGAGTTTTTCCTCAAGTGCTGAAATAATTAGTTCTTCTCGTGCACCAGATTTAGGATTCTGTTTTTTTTTTTTAATCTTTACGAATCAAAATTATTTTAAATTCTCTGAGTTAAACTAACCAAACAATTCAAACACTTCAGCTTTTTAATAACTAAACAGCAAATCTTAAAAAAAAAATGATCGTAAGCATCAGATGCAGACATATTTTCATGAACATTAATCGTTTTGAATAAAATACTCAAGGCAGATACTGTTAAACGCCAGACTAAAATGGTAAAAATCAGTCACATTCAAGGCCAAACAAGCTCTGAAATACATGTGAGCCAACTGTCTGTTAAATGACCAATGAGCAGGCAGAACTCTGCCTAACGGGATAAATTTCAGATTATACGTTTTCAGTGAAGACTTGCATCTAATACAGCACATGATGCTCTGCAGTAAACCCTTAAATCAACACTTCGTGGAGCGGTCCGTTGGGTTACACTTTGTTGTCAGACCCTGGCCACCTTGAACAACGTCAACTTCAGTTTACTGGTTGAAGATCTGGGTAAAGATACAGGCCAGCATTAAAAAGGCAGCTAAATCTTCCAGAAGCAGAACACAGTGTGAACCTATTGGGTTATACAGGACAGAGGTAAAAAGAGAAGGACGGGCATGTATTATGCGTTTGTACTTATTATTCCACAGTGGCTTGGCAATATCCAGGCCACCAGTCTTCCTAAGCTGCAGTTTGGGAGGGGGGGTTATCTGCGAGTCCATTGGGGACTGTTGGTCTTCCATATCGTACGCTCTCAGAAGAATAAGGTTCAGTTTAGCTGGTGTGTTGAGGAATGAAGGAACAATGTCTCGGGACATGAATTAAGCACCCTGACCTGCATGCAGGAGTGGAGCCAGACAGACTGAAGGGGGACAAAAGTACCGGCAGAAGTGCTGTCACAGTACCACAGTATAGTCTTGGATGCCAGGGTTAAGTTTAGTACCTAATACATTCTGCAAAGAAGAAAACCCATCAAGTGTTCTCACACAGGAGAACTTCAGAGATTTAAACTCAGAGACGCCTCATCACATCAACCGGGACAGCTTTGTACCGACTTCTGTACGGGGGGGGGGGCGGGGTTAAAACTGCTGGGAGTCTTTGTAGGCAACGTTAAAAAAAATGCTCCATATTTCACCAGTCTGTCAAGCTGTTTACGACAGTTCAGAACATAATGGAGAGTTTGATACACTTGTATGTTTTCAGCTCTGTCTGTTCTACCAGCAGAGCTTTTTTTTTTTTTGTAAAGACATTTTGACTGTTGTTTATATTTCAAACCCATCACGGAGTTAACCGGGGGCACAGACTCCGACCATCCAAAAGATGCCAGCCTTCTGTGATTTTCTTTCTCTTTTCTGTTTTCTTTTGCCTTTCTTACACATCCAATGAAAGGAGGAGAGTCAGAACGCCATAAAATGTACTGTATTTTTAAAAGAGCGCTGCAAAATGGCTTCGGCTGAGCAACAAAAGCAAAATAGAAGAAACATGATAGAAAACGCACCAAGTGTGTAAACCACAGCTTAAGCTTTTTACAAGACAGGAAAAATAAGAAAAGAGAACAGTTACTGGCGATGCTTGTTTTTCGTGCTAGTAAAGAAAAGTTTTGGTTCCTGAAAAAAAAAAAGTCCTGGAAGTACCTCATGGTGTGAAAATCATTGTCAATGCTGATGTGCACACAGTCTCAAAAGTCATCAGGAAAGAACCTGGAAGTCATATGCATTCAGATCCAGTTTAAGTTGAATGTGTGTAATATCCAAAATATTCAGTCTGTTGTGGTATAATGATTATTCATTGAACCAATGTAAAATAAAAGTGCATCCAATAGGAATTAATGTTAATTGTTGGGAAAATAGGCACAAAGATAAGAAACAGCATCAACAGAGAAACTTTATGTAAACATGAAGCATTCAGTTTATCCCAGTGATCAAATGGATCTTAAAGCTTGCTTTATTTTAATAATACATGAAAGCAACACATTTCAATGTGTTTATCAAGTCTTTAAATGTCCTATTTCATTTCTTTTGATGAATCATATTTAATAACATGCACAAACATTACTATAAATTTATGATTTTGTTACATAAACAAAAAAAAGCATGTTTTGGTTAGTAAAAATCGTGGATGTTTCTTTTCAGTGTTGCACTTTGTAGTCAATCGTTGTACATTAGTGTCACTGCCACAAAAGTACAGTCAGTCTCGCTTTTAAGACATCTAATTTCATTTTTTGGAAATATTTTGTCATGATTTGGCACTACATTAATCATCTAAATTGAATTAAACTGTCAATCAAAAATAATAAGCACCAATGTGGAAGCTGCATAATTGTTGCTGTTTTTAACAAGCCAAGTTTCAAAAAAGTTGCTGGAAAGTTGAAGTGAGGAAACAAAAACAACAAACAAATTAAATCAACCTTTTCCCAAAGCACAAAATTTAGTGTAAATTGGGATCATGATTGTTAAAAGTTATTTTTTTTTCTTGTTGAAGGATCAACTCTAACCATTTTTTATTTTGGTGATGTTTCAGTTTTGTCCAGACTGTGAAGTAGAGGTTATACGTTTCTGAGCATCTGAGAGATTTGCTACTCTGCTGTTTCTTGTACTTCTTGTTCTGAATTGCCCCAATGATGCAAAAATAGCAGAATAAATTTGGAAACTTTCTTAACTCCCACGCTGACAACACATTCAAGTTTGTGGTGGTGCTTTTACACTGACATATTCCTAAAGACATAAAACATCTGGCTTGTAAAGAAAATTTTTGCTTGAAAAGAACTGATTCAGTAACTGGACAACTGATAACATGAACCCACTACATTCTCCTTGGCCTATTAGAACAAGGCAAGTTCTAAAAACCTTCAGTGTGAAGGAAATCAAGCTGCTGCTCTGATTTTAGTCAAGCCAAAAAGTTTTGCCTGCATTTTCCATATCCTCAAAATGTGTTTCCTGTATGTTTTGTCCATCATGGGCTACACATGTAATGCAGCATTCTTAACATTTTCATAAGGACCCATATTCTGTCTGGTTCCGGAATATCTATCCAGTATAAGAGGAGCCATAAAAATGCTTTTCTTAAAGCCACAATGTGTTTCATAGAAAGAGATACAGCAAGTTTGGCATCATGTTGACTTAATGATATTATCTTAATAAAACTTCATAAAAGAAAGTTTGAAAATATTTTAAAAAATCACAGTTCCCACATAATTTCTGTTTCAAAAAATGCTATTTTCGCTCATGTCAAACTTCTGAATATTTAGGTTTTAAGTTTACTGTCATTCTTGTAAGTATATTGATCAGGCTCAAATGTCTATTTGTTTTATGAAAGAACCATGCAACAGTTTTTTATCACTTGAATGAGGGGGGGGGGGTTATATTTTGCATTACCCAGCAAAAGTCTTTATTAAGGATATTCCTGCTGGTTTATTAACAAATTCACATTCTCACCATTGTACCTTATAATAAGCCTAATAATTTAATACTGCTGCAGAATGAACATATCACAGCCATGGAGTTATGTATGTATGTAATGTGCAGATATTTTAACTCTATTCAACAACACAATATCACCATCAATTTCCCCAACTTGTGGTGACACATCCTGTTTCGGTAACTGGATTTTTCTAAATAATATTCTCATTCAGTACAGGTAATACAAAACATTTTCATTGGGAACACAACAGAAAGAAATCCCTTCTGTGTCCCCTCCCTTGCTCAGTAAGGAACAACCACCCAGGGTACACTTAAATCTGTACATGAGCATGTCTGTGCCATTTAAATTACAGGAACTAATGGCGAACGTGTTCAAATCAAAATTGATTTGGTAGATGAATCAAAAGAAGAACATCATGAATTGAATGAAATTTGGCAGCACACCGGCTCAGTGGTTAGCACCGACACCTCACAGCAAGAAGGTCCTGGGTTTGATCCCTGGTTTGGACCTGGGGTTTGTCTGTGCAGATTTAGCATGTTCTCCACATGCCTGCCTGGGTTTTCTGGGTGCTCCGGTTTCCCCCACCCCTAAAAACATGTAAAATATGTTGCCTCCAGGCCTCCCTTGAAAATAAGATCTGAGATGTCAACGGGACATGCCTGGTTGAATAAATTTTGAAAAATGTCAAATTTTTACTTTTAGAAACTGAAACACAAAAAGAGTGTCTAAAAACACAAATGTTTAATATTTTAATATTTATAAGTCTTTTCAGATGCGAGAAATGCCAGAAGCAACTTTGATATTTTTCAACATCATGTAGCAATAATGGAAAGAAATTTGACGGCCAAGTCGAGTTTCAAGAAAGCTCCATAAAACTGGGGCTCAAAACTTTAACCTGTGATTAACAATCAAAACAATATAACTTTAACATTTTTCATTTAAAAAGTAAATTAGGACATGACTGGATGCTGTGGGTCTTTGAGAACTTCTGCGATCCTTTAAATAAACTCTGAACCCAAACCCGTGCCCTCCAGATGAGATGGTGAAGTGGAGCTTCAGCATTCATAACACAGGTGCTTAAAGTCAGATATCAGATGTAGTTACCGTGACAACACTAACGGGCGAACGGGTGGATGAAGGAGAGTTAAAAACGTCCTGTCAGAGCAGCGTCAGCAGTCAGGATGGGACACTGGTCCATCCATTATGCTACCTGTCTTCCAGAGGCAGCCAAGGCGCGCCCTGCTTTCCCCTTAGGAGGCAAATTGAAGCTAAAGGGGTGGGGGGTGGGGGTGAAGTCATTTCTTTCCCTTTTTCCTTCATGCGTTGCAGTTTTTAGCACTCCCATCCCCCAACCCACACCCGGTCCACCTACCCTCCCTCCCCTCCTTCTGCCTACTTTGCTTGCATCGTCCTGAGCCGATATGCATTATCGCCAGGGCTTTTCGCTGAAAGCCAGTCACTTTGCATGTGTCCTCTGCTTGGATCAGCAGCATAGGGAGGGGTGGCCGGGCAGTGGGGGAGGAAGGACTCTCGGGTCAATGGCATGTGTGCTGATGGAGGCAGGTGAAAGTGAGATGGACTGTCAGGCTTCCTAATAATGCCCGCAGAGAAATCGGCTCTGTGTCCACAACTTTCTCTAAACTTCAGCTTGCACGGCAGACGAGAAATATCCAAATTTGTTACATGATTTTTCCCCCCTCTCTGCTCTGCTCCTCACTCTGTTTTTTATCTTTTTTTCTCCGCCTCCTCCAGCTCCCAGCACACTCGACTTTATGAATTTACTTAATTGACGCTGGTGAGGAGCATGTGGGACTCTGAGCTATTGATTTGCTGTAGGCTTCAGTGTGGTTGGAAATACCAGTGGGTCTCTGGGGTAGTCTCAGGAAGCTTTCTTCCTCCAGTCCCTTAGCACTGGGAAGTCGGCCTTTCCAATAAATTTCTTCATAATGTCACTGTGGAAAGCTAATGCTTTCAGTGTATGTAGGGCTCAGCCGTCCCCAAGGAGCCCTCGCCCCTTGACCACATTTGTCATCACCTAGAAGCCATGCAGTACCCGCCCCCCACCCCACCCTGATAATTCTCCTGACAAGACACTACGGCAAGGAATAAGTCAGCTAAACCTTTATTTTGCAATGTCACAAAATGTCATGGCTGGTTAGGAATATGATGGTCGCCAGTGGCCACAAAAGAAAGCTTTCATCTTTATGTTTCTTCTGAGCAGGAGATACAGCATAAAGATGAAAGGACAGCCTTCATAAAATGAAATTTAAGAAACAAAGACGTTCTTTATGACAACAACTTATTGACCCCATTTAACCATGTTTTAATATGTGAAACCATAAATTAGAAAAAGCATGATCATTTACAAAGAGAGCTATGATTATTATAAGCTGGCTTGAGCTCGTCTTTGAATATTTCCAAAAGCCCCTTAGCATTCTACAAACTGAGGAAAATCAAAAAGCCATCTACAATGGGTAATATATAATGTCCTAACTTTTACACAGAACCCCACTATTAAAAGGAGACATGTCATGCTTTTTAATCCTTCACATTTAAATAATTCATTTGGGGTCTATGGAAATTGGAACTGCAATGATTTGTTCTCAAATCCTCCTTATTGTACTGTTCTGAGGTGCATCTGTGAACAACTCGTTTTGACGCTGTTTCTTGTGCTCACGTTTAACAGAAGCCTGTCAATCACTCATTTATTTCAATCAGGTGTGTTGAAGCAGGGAAACATCTAAAACATGCAGGACAGTGGGTCACAAGGAGCAGGGTTGAAGAGCTCAAGCTTAATAATTCCTCAGTTTTACCATGTTATTTTTTGAAACACATCTAATCACTTTAAGCCTTCTGAAATAGAATAAAAAACAACAAACAAAAAAAACATGAACTACAAGACCACCAGTGTCCGAGCCTGATCCTGCAGGGCCACTATCCTGCATGCTGGGTTTTTTTTGTGTGTGTGTGTCATTTCCCTGCTTCACACACCTGATTCAATGGTTGACTTGCGCCCTTCAGCAGGTCCTCAAGTTATGTAGGAGCGCATTAATCATCCACATATTCAAATCAGGTGTATTGAAGCAGCAAAACTTTTAAAACATGGATTGTAGTGGCTCCTAGGGACCAGGACTTGACACCAATACTTTTGTTCGGCTATATCAAAAACTTTACTACCTTAAAATCTACCCTGGTTTTGTTTTACTTTTCACAAACTTATGAAATGTTCACCGCTGATGGACATAATTTGGTCCTGGTTTAGGTAAGACTTAATTAACAAAACCTAAACTGTGAAACTGTGACAAAGAAAAGTAAAACCGTAGAGAATTGCTGTTGTTCGAGACATCTTCTTTATATGCGTGTAGCTGTAGGCGTTTCTTTTTTTCTTCGTTATTTTTTTTTTAAACAGCCATGGGTCTCATCTTTCCATGTTCACTTTCTCAGGGAGCACCATCGTCATAATGAAGGTGTGTAATAGAACATGACACCATAATTATATTCTCTCAGTTAAGAGGCAGTGTTTACAACCAGACAAGGCTGCCTGAATTTTCTCTCCCCACCATCTCCTTTCCACACTCTCGCTCTCTCCCTTTGTCTTGCTGTCTCGCCTGCCCCATCTTCGCCTTGTATCGTGTGCCATTTGATTGCATTAAAGAAAAAAAAAACTTGATGAAAAAAAAAAGTAAATTGCTTTAAATTGCCTGTCACAGATTGTGTAGAGTTGGCACAGAGCAATAAGACTTTTGCATGGCGAAGGGTGCTGGGTAAAGCAAGATTAATGCGTCGGCTGCCAATTTTTCAATGCCCGCCTGATTCCACGCTCAAAGAATTGCCTCAGATAACATTTTCCAATCGGCGCAATTATTTATTAAATGTATCTACTGGGTTTATCGAACACCGGCGCACGAGGATAGAGATGCGGACAATGCGAGCCTCACAAATGCGTTCATCAATACATATCGAATCTGGACCAGCTAATGGCCTTTGCAGCGGAGATGTGCTGAGGAGTACAACCAAAAACTGGGTGGCATTTTAGCCTAATCTAGACCTGGGAGTGATGTTTTAGAGTCTTCTTGGGCTTTTCTTTACCTCTCCCCACTCCTCCCCTGCCTCGTCCCCGCTTCCTTAACGAGCAATATGAGCAACACGGCAAAGCACCCTATTGCGCCTGTTGAGCCGGAGACTTCCACAGCAACCCGGAGAAACCCCCTTGGGTGCAATTAAAAGTGAGAAAGGAGAATGTCAGCCAGGGGTTGAGCTGGGTGGGGGGAGATGGCAAGGAAAGGGTGAGGATGGGGAGGAGGAGTGGAGGGAGGAGGTTTGGTGCCACAGGTAATGTCGTCGTGTTACAATCCACATAGGAACTCCTTAAAGGCTGCTAATGTGTGGATGTTTCTGCAGCAGGTTGCCTCATCTCACTTTGTTGATGGGGGAGTCTGATTCGTCGTTACTCTCTGTCCTTTTTTTTTTATTCGGCTTCTCTGTAAAATATGGAACCAAAATCCCAGGTGAAAATTGGGAGGATGTGCGCTCGACCCAAATCGAAGGCTCACCATTTGTCTTATCACCCATGTGGGTTAGTGGTTCACAACCGAGATCCCTGCTGGATATCATCCCAAAACGGAGCAGCTGGATGAACTTTTGCTCCACAAATGATAAAAACATGAACTTTTTTCATGAGAAGGTTGCTGCAGAAACCAGGATTCTGATGCAACATTAAAAACCTGGCAGAACTTGAGGGAATGCATATTGCCCACCGACTTCCATGCCAGAATTTCAGATAAAATAAATAAAGTAAAGACATTATGGGGAATCTCAGCCAATATGGTGAGATGTCATGTGTGAAGTACGTGTGAATATCTCGCAGCTTCTACCACATCAAATTAACATTTGATGTGGTAGAAGCTGCCTGTACCTGGTATGGCACTTTTTTGTGTCGGCTTAATTTGATCATCTGTGGCAACCATCTTGACGTGGTCACTCCAAAATGAATCAGTTATAAATATGGATCTAAGGATTACTTTCTTAAAGTTTAAATTAAATTTGTTCAGTGGTTCATGAGATATTATTTAACAAACAGGGAAGACAACAAGTTAATGCCATGGTTTTAAACAAGGATGATGTGAAATGCCATATTGAAATGTGGCAACTCCAGAAGTTAATCATATGTAGATGTACAATCAGTTATTACTTTGTCAAAGTTTCATTAACATCTGTATGGTGGTTCATGAGATATGCTAACAGACAAACAGAGTTGACTCCCATTTTAATGGTAAATTGTAGAAACAAAAACCAGGTGATCAGTAAGTGCATGGAGTATGTATTATGAATGACTTTACTACCACAACCCAATTTAGCTCAGTGACTGCTGAATTGATTGAGTTACAGCCACTTTTGTGTTTGATAAAAAAGCTGAGCTGTCATGGTCATCCTGAATAGGGGTGACTCCGAAAGTTATTCAGTTGTAGATGTACATCTGATAAATACTTTTGAAGAATTTCTTTTAAATCTGTTGAGTTGTTGGTGAGGTATTTTGGTAACAGACAAATACATGTATGTTTGTTCTTCTATCCTTGTGGGGTCTTTGCATTGGATTCCATTCATTTACCAGTCACTTATTTAGTCTAAAACCTGGTTTATACTTTGAGTCGCACATTTTTTCCCCCGCTGAGTGACAAAAAATTGTGCAGCTTCCATCTCCTCTCCCGCTGCTATCCCCCGGTGACAGCTGTCTTATATATTGCCCCCAGTCAGAACTGTGAGATGCGGACATTGTGGCTCGGAGCTTGTGATTGGTCTGAACTTCGTGGGTGTGTTTGTTCATGAGGAGCACCACAGCAGGCCAGTGGGCCAGTGGTCCTCGGCTGTGGCAGCGCCGAGGAGTTGGACCAAACTGGAAGAGAACAGGACCCTGAGCAGCTCTTCCTTCTGCAAGTTATTTTGTTTAAACAATTTTTTGTCTGAAGACAGTTTTAAAAAGAGCTTGAAGACCAGCTGGTTTGATCCAAGTCCCAAGGATGAACGTGAGCACGTCTTTTTTTTCAGTCCACCATTAACAAAAATAATATATAAATAAGCAGGTCTACTTCACTCAACGTAACACTGATGTTGAGTGGAAAAAACACTATCCAGTCATCGTTATAGTAGTTTATATACTTTATATGATCTGTGGGAGGGCAGAGTGAGGATTTATAATTTCTGGCCCACCGCATCTTCAGCACATTTATACTCAGTCAGGAAAAGACACGCTGAAATTGTGGAATCAGCAACCCGCTGTCTCACATCTTATTGAAGTATAATCCAGCCTTAACCCTGCCCCCGTACCCTAAGCCTAACCACCCCAGTACATACTTAACCATAAACCTAACCTAAACTCAGTTCACTACTAAGGCTTCAGTATGGTCGACTGGCAGCCAACCGGACGACGCATGGTCACATGGTTGTTCAGCATTTGTGTTCACACACACCTTCCGTAGGTCCTGAGACACACTGTGCCAAACTCAGATGTTTTTTCCATATTGTAGAATCCAATGGGAAAAAAACACATGCAGTGACGTATAACAGAGGGGTTTCCCAAAAGCTTGGCACAGTGTATCTCAGGGGCTATGGAAGGTTTGTGCGAAAAAGAACGCAGCACTACCACGTGACCGTACTACGTCTGCTGTCGAGCAACCATACCTGCCAAACCTAACCCATGACTCACCAATGGTATTTTCCCTGATGGACATTGGGCTTTTGTCCCTATAAAGAACAGCAGGTCTTTACAAGGATGTTTGTACTGGGAAAATGATCAAAAAATCATCCCCACCAGGTAGTAAAAACATGTACACATACACACACACAGGCAAAAAAATTCACTGCCCTTTCATCTTTAGTGGTGGGCATTTAGAAGGAAACACTCCTTCCAAGCCCATCAATATTTATTGATTTTTTTTGTTTAGCAATGTCTAGACTCAGTGTCACATCGTGTTGAAATCTGTAGAGCACGTGTCGACTCGTGTGCTGTACAAATACAGATAGATAAAGGAAAAAAAAGCCACCAATAAAAGTGGGATGTCACTCAGATGGGAGTTACTGTCACAAAGAAAAAAAGGTGAAAAGCAACTAAGGAGAGCAAAATCATCATCAAAATGCTGGAGAATAAACAGCTGAAAATCCCCTGTCAAATCGGAATCCAAAACTGATGTGAAAATTCTCCAATGAATGTCAGCACAGCAGAGTAAAACACCCGAGTATTCTAGTCGAAATTAGGATTCAACAAACAACACTGGAATTTAGTTACTGCTGCTCTGAGTCCCCTCTGTGCTTCTAAATTGCACATTAAACTACCCTGAAAGATGTAAACATTTAACCTTAGCAATATGATTTCAATTTAGGGTAATTATTGGATGTTCATGGACAAATAATAACATGCTTGGAAAAAAGTCTTCAGTCAAGCATGTTTTTTTAAACAAACCTTGATGTAAATTAAAATTACACAAATTATGTTTGTTTGGTTTGTGTTTGTGTGTGTGTAAAACCCTGCATAACTTTCAAGTTAATGCATTTTTTTCGTCTGCACCAGTTTTCTGTATTTTACAAAATGAAAACCAATAACTAGTAAGGCAGAAAAACAGGATAAGTAACATGCAGCTGATACAAGAAAGTGTGGAAAACTATAATTGTCTTCTAATATTAATTACGGAATTTCAATGCCTAAAACTACCCTTCGGAGATTTAGGCACTCATTTCAAACTGTCTAAATTACTTTTAGTGTCGTTTGTTCAATAAGTACCTTGAAGTGTTATGTTGTCAATGTCAATGTCAATTTATTTATATAGCACATAAAAACAAGAGTTGACCAAAGTGCTTCACAATTCAGCCAAATGAATGAAACAACAAAGCAACACAGAAATGTAAAAAATAAGATGAATTTAAAATAGAGAAATAGAAAATTAAAAACATTGGCTTTAAAAGAATCTCAAACTCTACCTGAATGAAAGGCCAAGGAGTAAAAATGAGTTTTAAGCAGAGATTAAGGAGAGTTTTAACAGATCCAAAACTCCCCCTGATACTGATACCAGTATTAGGATCAGGAAACCACTAATTAGAACCTCACTCTGTTCTGAATACAGGCAGAGAAAGTTTATCAACACATAATACAGTTTGTGACATTCTTCATGCAATTGAATGTCTTTATTTTAAGTTCATTTTTTCAAAGTTGTTTTAGGCAGCTTATGTGTTTTTGATGATAATACTGACTGTCCACTAACTATTTTTAGAAATGCTGCTGCAAACAAGAAGACAAATGCTGTTTTGAGCAGATTCTATAAATGAACCTCCCATGCTGCACAAGTTGCAAACTGCGTTCATAAGTTGAGTCCGAAAATGGATGATCATGAATGCCCATTTGTGTCGTGCACTGGCCAGCACTCCCAGTGTGACTGGTGATATGAAAGCAAACAGCAGCAAGATGATGGCAACGTGGAGAGTTTTTATACATTGGAGCCAAAGCTTTGGCAGCTGAAACAAAACCAACTTCTTCTATGTTTGGCACCAAGTGAAAAATCAGCTTTGGAACCATTTAGATGGAAAACTCCCCTTTGACTACTGTCCTAATATTCAGTAGGTGTGACTAGATGAGCATCGACAAAGACTATCTGGTACAGAGGTAATAGAAATTGATCTTTTGGGCTTTGCCAGTTGTGGGATGGGGTCTATGCTGATTGTGGGGGCTTCCCACAGATACTGTACCACTAGACTTCATTAGATTACTATCTGAAAGGATACTTGAGTCATTTCCCTGGTACTTTTTGTAGGGTTCTTTGCAGGAAAGCTGGTGGACAGCATTTGTCAGCAAGCATGTTTAGTTGACTACCAAATGTCAGAATCTAGGGTTTTGTAGCAGACGGTCAATCACTCATAGCTGTACATTCAAAGATTAGTATCTAAATGTCTCTTTAATGAACCCAATGGTTCATGAAATATTTTGCTAACAGAAAAACACACTTGACACCAACAGTCAATGCTTAAGTTTTAGGCAAAGATGTACTGAGCCAAGAGTAACACTTGGAGTATATATTGTGAAAGACTCTCAGCTTCAACCACAAGTTTAGCACAATTTCTACAGAACTGACTGAAATATAATCATTTTTGTTGTGCTGTGATTTTGTGAGCTTGCACAATCTGTTCAGTGTTGGGGATGAGACTTAACTACTAGAACACCAAAATTTATATCAATGTCCTCAAAAATTGACTGAATTATAGCCATTTTTTGTGTTTTTAGTGTTACCTGACTGGACGCCATCTTGAATCAGTTAACTCAAAAAGTGCATCACCTGTTCATGTGTGTCTAATAATTACTTTCTGTTTCTGTAAGTTTTAATAAAGTTTGCCAAGTTGTTTGCGAAATATTTTGGTCACAAACAGACACACAAACAAAAAAACACAAATGGGCAAACCACTGGGATAAAAGGAGCTGTGCTATTTTGTTTTTAGTGGTCATAATATTATGGCTCAGTGTTCTATGTGCATGTATGTTTACAAAAAAGGGTTGTTTACCAGGACACAAATCAATATATTACATTTTGTGATGGTTTGGCAAACAGAATTTGTCCCCAACAACAAATTGTGGATGGTGCGGTTAGTCAAGCCCCTGATCATACATGACAGAAATCTTGAGGCTGTGGCTTTGAATGGATGACAGTAATCCAAACAAATTAGCTCATACTGTCCCTGTCAGATGCGAGGTTAGCCCACAGGATTGGGTGCCCTGCTCCAGAGCTCACTGCAAACACATTACCTTGCCTCGCTGCCCAAATGCATACCAAATAACCCATATAAATCATACAATCTGGGCCAAGTCAATGAGAGCTATTTTGCCTGTTTTTTTCTAGTTATTTCCTCAGCAGGGCTTGCATCACTCAGTCCACAGCTCTTACAGCCATCGACGGAGTGGCCTAGTTTAGGACCCACAGAGGGCTCCTGAAGTAACCATTCCTCTCATGCACTTGATTTTATGTCTGCACAGTCTGGACTAAATTGTAGGTTGCCAGCTCTCGGATCGGCAGCTCTGTCTTTTCAAATTCCCCTTTTCTTTCCCCAAGTTGTCACTTGGACAAAAACAAAGATGGCCCTCTATGAACTCTTGTGTTTACGATCTAGTTACAGAGCAGGTGAAGAAGACCCTCTTAACACATTATTTTAAAGGATCTCTCATCTCCAGAGTTTATTTCTCTCAGTGTGTTAGGGGAAGCCTCATTTTGTTCCAGACTCTAGTGCCAAAATAATGACTTTCAGCCCTGATAAAAAAAATTGGTTTGATTTGTGTCAACATAAACAGAATGAACAACAGCCTCCTTTTTTTTTTGTTTGTTATTCCACTTCTGGGAATTAATTGTCTAAATGGAAGCTTAAGGCCATTATCTCCTCTTGCCAGTTCTTCAATCCTGTACTCAGGGCTAATAAATGGAGGTTTGATTTCACTAAATGTCCTCTTGCGAAGATTAATAATGCCTGGTACCCTGGTGGCAAACAGATGTGGTCATCCTCCGCTCGACGGCAGAACAAATGGGCACGAGCGGTCCCTGCGCATAAAGACCAAAGAAATAATAGCTTAATTGCACACGTCCGGTGACACGTTAGCACATGAGATGTCCTCGGTTGTTTGCTTTCCTGTGCAATCACCAGAGAGCATGTTTAGTCACCAGCAGCCATGTGATCTAACACAGCTTTCCTTTTGAGGGAGCGACAATAAGCAGAGAGGGTGGAGGTGGGTCGGGGTGGCATTGGCGGTTCAGTGATGGGTCTGCTTGCTTCCTGCTTTCCCCCCCACTGTGGCCTTTGTGGTAATACACTGGTGGTTATGGGAGACTCTGTCTTTATGCAAATTTGTGTTTGCTTCCCGAGTGTTTGCATGTCCCATGTGCAGTGAAGCGCAGGAGTCTGTTTGTGTGCACAATCTGGAGCAAAAGGCCAGAGCTGCATCAGCATAGGAATAACATCTCCTATAAACTTGCTAATTAAAAGCTGTTATTTCTTTATCAACTCGTTAATAATATTGCCCCCACCAGGATATTAGATCATGACAGAGACGCTGCTTTTTAAATGAATCGTGCATCTCTGGAAGCAGATACATTGATTGGATGGCCCAAAGGTCAAACTTGGCATGGAGAATTGAAAATCAGCGGAGGAGTTGTGTTCCCACGTTTGTCTCAGCCTCCCTGTTGTGACAATTACATGAAAGGGAGCGACGTGGAGGCACATTTCCATTCAGGCGTTTATCGACTGTAACAGCGGGTCAGTCGCAAGACAGCCACAAACACAATTGTCACACAACACTAAATAATACATGGAGCTAAAACAAAGACATCACCCACCTAAAATATGGCTCCAATAAAAGGCTGCACAGAGAAAATGTGTTTCCCCCTAGACTAAAAATAATGACCTTTGCAAGTAGCCCACCATAAAATAACATAGCGACGGTTTGGAGCACCAGTTTTTACCTTATTAATAGTGGTGGTTTTAGATGCACTCAGAGGCAAGAGACGTGCACTGAAATTGGACAAATTGGACAAAATTCTGCACCCAAGTAAAACCAGTGAGGCATTCAGGAGTTAGGAAGGCCATTTGTCATGGCCAGGACTTCTGCCAGGGTTTTAGCTCACCCTTGGTGGGTGGGGGGAACAAATGAAAATAGTGCAAGCTTTGTGAATACCATTCAAATTAAGCCACAGATTTTGGGATAGAATCTGAATTCCAATAGTGCATATAAAAGCATAGTTTGTTTGCTCCTAGTGAAGCAAGAAATGCTGGATGTTTTACAGATCCAGCAATTTTATTGATACAAAAACAAGTCTTTCAGCTCTCAAAGAAATACAACAAAAGTGATTTAGACGTCTTTTAGAATCAACAACAGTCGACCATGATCTCCTCTGAGTTTTGCTGGGGGGTCGCAACTTTTATGCATACAGTAGACAAAGTTTGGCTAAATTAAACAACATCTCAGCCCATCAGAGGGAGCACAGAACACTGTGAATTTCCCTCTGGGATAAATAAAGTATATATCTATCTAGCTTGACTGTATGCTGATATAAACTCAAGAGTTGGTTGGAGGCCGAGATCAAAAAGTAATTGTAAATCAATGAATCAAGTCAGTGAATCTGCTGAGTTTTGTGAATTTGCTGTATTTTTTTTTTCTGTTGCACATTTATAATACTGAGCACAAGTTTTACACAACTTTTATTTTTATTTTTCTTCCAAGCAGTCAGGCTTTCTTGTAATCTTTTAGAGTGGTCTCAATCAGTAGTTCTCCATTCTTTCTGAAGGTTTTTCCTGTGTTATGACTGCTTTTTTTATTCATTTTCTGTTCAGACCTTGTACTTGACTGTGACAGAATATTGTACGCTATGTTTAAACAATGACAACAATAAAAGGTGTCAGGCCTAAAATTAACTATCTACAGCAGATAATCGGTTTCAAAGTCATCATGTTTATAAGAAACGAATGATAAAATTCCATCAAACCAGAGAGGTGCATCATATTTTAGTTGATCATTGAGTAGTATGGCAAGGTTTTAGCTGATAACTCCCTGGAAATTGTGTTGGTGCTAAAACACTATTTTATGTGTCAAACTGTGTAATTGTTAGAATTTTCTATAGATTGAACTTAAAAAATTGGAACCAATTGAATAGTTATTTGTGCCTTTTTGTGTCTCTTGTGTGTTAACAAAACTCTTGTGGTTCTTGTGGTGAGCTTGGAAGCTTTTTATAGTTTTTAACTTGAAAGATGGTCAGAGACTAGAAACAATAAATACATAACACTAAAAATGGTCAAAACATGAGGAAAAAAGTAGCCAGAGTCTAAAGAAAAAGTATGAAAAAACTTTGATCAAGACCACTGCTAGCACAATGGAGTCTGGCAGTTTTTCAGTAAAATATAAAAAATTAAGGAATGATTTCTTACTTTTCACAAATAATTAAGCAACAAATTTAGATCATTCTGAAAGTTTGTCTCTGTTTTTAGGTCATGCTTCACTAACTTTTTGGTTTGCCAGCAATAAACTCATTTGACAGAGTTTATGTTTATTACTTCAGGTTGTTATCCCAATTAAGAACAGAAGCCTCATCGTTAAAATGGGCACTACCTTCGATTGTTTTAGACCCAATGACTTGAATGAATAAAGAAGCCTGACTGATCCGAGTAAGTATTTGATTCCCAAGTGCTGGCAAGGCAGCCTATCCAATATGGTGGCACGCCACTTGAACTTTGCTGCACACACATCTTTAATCACCCTCACCTTTCCTCATGGCTGGCCTGACTTCCAGCTTATTTGTAATTAACAAGCTCCTTAGGGGGGTTGGCTCAACAACAGGCCTGGCCATAGGTCACAGGGAAACTCTGTAACTGGCCATATGGGCTGCAGGCCCAGAGCGAGGGGGAAAGGACGCCATCATTGGCACTAGCAAGTTTAGTCAGAGCTGGGTATTGAATTATTCTGAGACAGGAGCAGCCCTTATCGAGCGGCGGCCACATTGCTCTGATGTCTTCACCCCAGTTTCTATTTCCCATTTCACACATGGACTATTGCTAGATAGGATGTGTTCAGCTGCCTCGTTTTACCCCAGATCCGCAATCACCAGCCACCAGGCCAAAGAAAGTGTAGAGCACATTATTCAGCACCACCCTACCACCCACCGCCATCTTTTCCTCTGTCCCCTCTCCAGTCTCCACACCCCACCCCTCCACCTCCGCTGTCACCTGAACTGAAACAATGTGGTGTTATTACAGATAAACAATCAATACTGCATTAACGCAGCCATGGAGGCCAGCCGGAGTTAAACAAGCAGACGGGAAAAAAAATACCACAACAAATCTAACTCATCACCTGCTTATGCGCTTAAACACATACAGTGTGTATATAAAATATTCAGGCCACTCTCTTTCATTATACTCAGCCATCATTTCTTTGTGTTTCAGGTCACCAGATAAATTTCTTTTCCTTCCTCTCCTCACTGGTCACAGAATAAAACCCCACTGCATTAAAGAAGTAATACCCTACTTTATAGCAAAGGTGACCATGGATATTGGAGAGCAGGGACCCATACGATCGATTTGGAGCGAGGAATGAAAAAAATTTAACATGATTCCCAGCCAGGCATTTCAACTCAGAAGTATTACACCCTCTCTTTTGATGATTGCTTCCAATCCAAATAACTACCCTGATTCAAAATTCTGATGACGTCTTTATTTAGGGGAAGGGGCAGTTGAGTGAAGCAAAGCTTCAGTGCCACGGATGCTTGATGGATGTGTGGTCTCCTTCCTTGTATGGAGCACATTTGCATTTACATTCCCAGCACTTCCAAAGAAAAAAAAGGCCTTTTGTCCTGAACTTCTGTGGAAAACAAAGGAGTTCTTATGAGCAGGCCCAACAAATAGACCCTGCTTCTCCGTCTCCCAGACCGGACTTAAATACTCTTCATTCCATCCTCATTCATTAAACCCCCACGCCCACAATCTCAGCACCATACGGGGCGATGAAATACCTCACAAAATAAAGGAGCTGGACTTGGCATAATGATTGCTGAAACTGTTTACTAAAACTGCTGCTCACTCGGCTTTATTACAGACAGAGACGAGGAAAAATAAGAAGCAGAGGAGGAGGTGGAGGAGGAGGGAGAGGACAGGACAGAAGGGAGGGAAACTGCCAACATCAGATTAAAAGAAGAGGCAGGAAAAAATAAAGACTGGCTCAGTTGATTTACACCTTCATTACTCTCCCCTAAGTCTGCTTATTGCAAATCATGATGCTGCTTTATGAGCTGAATCCTCTATTACGACAAGCCCGGGAAGACAACGCTTTAGTTCATAAAGCAAGCATACAGTAACCGCCAAACGGCAGCACATGACCCACTCATTCTACCAAACCCAGCTGTCAGAGGGGAAGGGAAGTAAGACAGAAGTCACTCGTTTCCTGGCTCGTTGCCTGTGGACGTCACTTCACGGCTTCTCTGAAGCAAACCAGGGAAGCATGACTTAGTGAGCACAAACCTCCCTGGGTATGTTTAGAGGGAACTCACAGTGAGTGTTTAATGTTAGGTGAGCACTGCCAGATTTAAGTCAACAAACATGTTAAAACACTGGAGGTGTTAGTTTACTGCCACTTCACCACCTAGAGAGGAGGTGACTCGGATGCACTAAGAGCTGTGTGTTTAGTTAAAAAGTGCAATGTGTACATTTCTCCACTTTTATTTATTGAACCAAAGGGTGGGTCTTATGTGTACATGAGCTCTTGTTCTCCAAGTGACTGGATTTGTGTCTATGTGCGTGGCGAACACGTCCCAGAGGGGCCGGTCAATGCTGACTGGACCTCATAAATCAGCAGATGAGGCTAAGGAGCATGTGCACATGTAAACAGTGTGTGAACAGAACACACCAGATGTAAGTCTATTATGAGCATGTGACAGCCCACACTAGCCTGGCCTGTCTGACTCACATGTGGAACATGGCTGACAGAAAAAGTTGACAGAAGCTTCACCGACGTCCATTATTTATGAGAGGAGATCCACACTACATTTCACAAATGTCTGCTTCTGCTGCTCTAGGTCGAGTTCTGACACTGTATTCACTGCGTCCATGCATGCACACAACTTTACCCTTCCCTCCCACATTGTGTGTTTGAAGTACTAAACAAAATGATGAATAAACTGTTACACAATTAGGTCCACTTTTGTTTTAAGTGCATGGGAAAGCTCATATATCTCACATGAAGCCAATATCTCAGGCAGTCATTTCATTTGTTTTAGTGAGTTTAAGTTTAAGGTCTACATCTTGAAGTTGCCCCTACCCCTAATGACCTTTAAAATTCTGCAATTTTAAAGAAGTAAAATTCTCTACTACAAAATGAAAACCAGTCTGGTGCCGACTCGTAGGGAACACATCAAATCTGTACCACCGTCTGATAAAGTTTCACTCAAGAGAACAGTCTCAGTGTTTGAAAATGAATCACCCTGAAAGTTTAAGCCCTCTTCCTAAAACATCAACATCTCCCTGTCAGCAGTGTCGAGCAAAGTGAACTGAAACAGGCGCTGCAATATGTCAATGGGTATGGCAAGCTATTGTAATATTTAATGGGCTTTACATTCCAGATATCTGTAATTGGTTTATGACTAGAAATAGGTAATTAAGATATCTCTAATTGTATTTTGACTAGGCAAAATACATATTTAAGATATCTCTGATTACATTCTGACTAGTATAAATGTCAGATTTAGCATTAAGTAATATGGAGGCTCTAATTCAAGATATCTGCAATAAATTACCATCTGAAACATATATTTCAAATATCAACAAATAAATTATGATTAGTCATAAAGTAAATTTGAGATGTCTTGCTTTTTGTTCTGATTAGTTACAATTTAATTAAAGATGTCTTAAATGATATCAGGTTTGTAGGTACATAGTAGGTAAATATTGGTGTTCTTGGTAGTTTTTCTGACTGTTTTATTATTCATATCGATATCAAAATTATATAAGATTGACCAAAATCTTAGCCGTATCGTCCAGCGCTATGACTACATGTTACTACATTACAAACAAAAAGACACCCCTACCTCTTAGTGTGAATGAAAACAATGTGGAGTTAAGGCTAAGAGGTCAAATCTAGTAGTGAATTGGAATTCAGCTGCTTTCTTGACCTCTATTTTGTCTCTAAATCCCAAGTAGATTTTGCCTTTTAGCACCAAAACCACACACCAGCCGTTCCCTTAAAACCTCACTTACAGACCTACAGCTGAGAGGCTCTCAGATTGAATTGGCTTTGAATAATTGAATCTGAGTAAGTTGAGCAACTGATGTCTCGTAGGACCAAAGGTCTAGTCACAATGCTTCAGAATAAAACTATATTCATTCAGTGACATCACAGGCAGTTTGATTGTGCCTCAGGCATGAATGGTTGCATTTAATATGATTGCTCAGAGTTCTGCTTTAAGCTCAACAGCACCAGGAGCGCTGCTGCTTCTCCTAAGAGCACCGATGCTAATGAGAGGCGCAATGTAATTAATACAAATGGAATGTTTAATGCAATTTTTCCATTTCAAAGAAATTCCCCAGGCATCTTTTCCAACAATAGATTCAACTCTCTTGCATTATCCCCGGGCAAACAATAACCAGAGTTTGGTGTTGCCTTCGTTTGATCAAACTCAATTACAGCAGAGTGCTCAAAGCACCTCTAACAATGGAGTGGCCTCAGAGGATGCCTGTTCCTGCAACTTTGAGGTCTTGTGGCAGGTCCTACTCCATTTGTTTTTGATGGACAGTTGCATCAAACAGTAATTGGAGGCTTTGGAGACCTGTACACGTCCTTTTGTCAGTTCCGCATGTCAAAGCTCAGTGTTCAGCTGCTGGGGGTCTTCAAGAATGACCTTTTCACAAAAGGGACAGGTTGCTGGCTGCGAGATACCCTGGGTATTATTTAGCCTGAAATACTGGTACTATATTATTATTGTATGTCCCATGTTGCCTCAGAAAGCTTGTATTGTGTCCTTCCCTGAGGAATATGTGGTCCCACAGCAGTATACACACTGTGATTCGACAGGTAGCTCACACAGAGGTCTTTCTATTTGTCTCGTTCACAATGAACCATCCTAATGTTATGAGAGGTAGCAGAACAATGGAGGAAACCTCTCCTTTTTCGCTCTGGGGACTGAAAGTAAATAGGACCTTTGCTGATGTGTTTGCCTGTTCATTTAGAGCACCCCAGAATACGGCTCGCACATTGTACTTCTCTAAGAAAAATTGAAAAAGAAAGAAAAAAGCGACAAAGGCATTCTGCAGCACAATAGGAAAAAGGCTCACAATAGAGTCCAGATATCATTCACAACATAGACAGGAGGCCATTATCCACAGAAGGAGGGGCCCGTCTGGAGGTGACAGAGGAATTGTGTGCACAGCGCTGCCACCAAGACAACAGTCTCCCTGAAGCTATAAGGGCAGGTTTTCTGCAGCACCAGTGCCCGCTGGGTTGAGGTGTTCCACGTCATCTGCGATAACCTGGATCATTACTCCTGGAGGCTGTTAGAGGGGAAAATCACATCATTCCGCTTTCACTGCTGTCAAGAAAAATTGACACGCTAAGAGTCACATATGCACAAACAGACATGTAGCTACAAACACACACTGCTGGTGGACTCGGAGGGGTTAATGCATTGTCCCAGCAGCCAGGGTTGCCCAGAGCTGACAGCTCTTGCTGCGTCTGCCTCGCAGAAGCAAAGAAAGCATCATTATCACCTTTTCTTGCTGTACCTTTTCTGTTTTTAAAGTCTCCTTCAATGGCTTTCCTCTCTTCATAGTCCTGTTCCTGCACTTTCTGATCTGCCATTACCCTCTCCTCATCCAACAATCAATATTACACCCTCAAAACACACAATCCCAACCAATTCTTCTCTCTCTTTCTTCCTTTTATGCTTTACTTTCTTAAAAGTCTCAAAAGTCAAGTCATACAGTTGCATCCCCCACCCCAACCATCTACCCACTCCTTTTACACATGCTCTTCTTCCATACTCTTATTAACTGGCTGTCATGTTCTGCAGCCTCCCCCCAGACAGTGTTTAGCGTTCTTCAGTCCACTTACTGCAGCCAGAGTTAAGCCTCTGGGCTTTGCTCAGACAGGAATCCAACTAGAAGGAGGGGAAGGCAGGACCCGCGGACATGATCTGTCTGCTGTACTCAGTCAAACTCTTCCTCCCGAACCAGCTACCTGAAGGCAGCAGTGCCCAAATCACACACATCATACAAGATATTACCTTCCAGAGGGATTTCCAGTTGAAGTAGTACAATCTGCTAAAGCTGAGTGACAGATTATTAAACAAATGTGAGTTAATTAAACATTAAGGTGTAAAAAATCTAGACATAATGCTTAACTTTGAAATAACCAGTAAAGTATAAATAGGTTCAATTCAGCTGCTATGTAGATGCTATTTTGACAAAGAAAAAAAGACCAAACTCTTACATTTTTAACATAGATTTTTACCTCAGGAAGAAGTTGTATTTTCACCTCTGTCACTTAATCTGTATGTCTGCATGGAGTCTGAGAAAGTCATGAACAAATTTCCGTGAAATTCGGCACCAAGCTCAGCCTCGAGCCAAGAGCAGTTGATGAGATTTTGATAGTTATCTGTACCTGTGATTTCTACTATTAGATGATTATTGTTTCCACACCCCCACCTCCTCCCTTCTTCATATTGGATATAGAGATTTAATTCCAAATCCAATCCAGAGTCTTAACAGTGCCCTAACAGGGTCGAGAAATCGATTACACCTCAACTTTAAGACACATGGGATGTTTCGTGTCCTTGGATGTAGAAGGCATTTTGGGGGGGTTCTATTTTCGTGACAACCAAGAAGTGAACTCACAGTTGTGCAGTTTCTGGATTTGTCACCAGCCCCTTCGCTACACCCCCCCCCCCATCCCCTCCTTCCCAGGTCAAATGATGTAAGAAATGAGACGTGGCTGGTGAATAGACTTTCATGCCCCCGCTTTTCCAGTGTCATTTCCGTAACTCTGAAAATTGTGCCATGGTCTACAGGGCTTTGTTGTAAATCACTATCTCGCGCTGTCAGACTGCAGTCTGCTGCACACTGTGGATGCCTGGCTTTCCGCTGCCTCCTGGGTGACTAATATAGCTTGTTAAATTGTGCTGAGAAGCGTGCGTAAAACTGAACACCTTTGCACAATGTTTGTTTTCTTGCATTCGTGGCTCCTGAACATCGGCTAGCTCATCGGTTCATCTTTAAAAGGAACGTCATTATCGTGGAAAATTCTCGCTAAACTCCGCACATCCGTCCTGTCACTGGCTTTGCTTGGTGATTCAGTGAGACGAGCTGCAACTCACCACCACTACAGTGTCAGCGTTGTGAAGCTATCTCTCAGTTTTTTTCATAATTGGAAAAGCTGTGGAGCCAAGCCACAGTTTGGGGTGTGTGCATGTGTGTGTGTTGGGGGGGGGGGGGGCTTTGGCAGTTGCATTATTCAACATTGGCAGCAAGTTACTCTGTCTCCCACCCCAAAGACACAAATCTAAGTGGATTCATACGCACATATGGTACGAAGCTGGACTCACACAACCAGTTTTTGCGCCCCATACACTGGAGCTGTGCATGCACAATTGCACACACATAAAGACTCCGTCTGGTGCCTTTGTAAATAGATTTATGAGTGTATTTTAGTGTAATTGGTGTTCACCTACATGAAACGGGAAAAGCTAATTACCCATTGTTAAGTGAGGTATAAACTGTAAGATCAACCTACATTTATCTTCTTAGCTCGTTGAGAACAGAACAGGGATTTTTTTTAGGGGGGATTTGACTCTCCTTGCTATAATCCAGTTCCCAAATCCCTGAGCCCCATCTAACTCTGTTTTGTAGCTATGAAAAATTCAATCTGAGACTCAGATTGAAAATTGAGTGGCCCCATCGATGGTAATTTAACGTGAAACACACGTCACAGTTTCTGCTTCCTTACTGTATGTACGTGCATCGGTGGGCGAGAAGCACGTCTCGCCTTATGTTGGTTTCTATGCAATTACGGTTTCGACTGCTCCATAAATAGACTCCTCTGAAGGGAATCTGTCTCATTAGGAAGGAGCGATTATGAAGTTGCCACTCTACCCCGCAAGAAAACTTGCTCTAACGGTCACAAAAGGCCTCAAGACATGAAAGGCAGTGTCGAAGAGAAACTTTCAGTCTGATGGGTTCTCCTGAAATAGTTAGGCAAGTTTTGTTCCACACAAAAGAAAGAAAATGAAGCTTAGTTGGCTGGCACAGACAGCGGCGACAGATACATATTTGGCACAAGAAAGTCTTTGGAATCCTTAGAGCACAAACACGTCACGTCATACAGAGCATGACTAATGTACTCAAACAGTCAAGGTGCTTCTACCAAACTACAACTCCCAGAGGTGCTTTCTGCTACTTATTTCAAGAGTTTATGAGCAAATCCACATTAGCGCCACACACTGCACATGTGGGCGCAGCAACTGCCCCCAGTTATCCGGACACTCACATATTGAAGGGGAGGGAAGGCCGGAGACATGACCACAAGGGATCAGAGGGTGCTTTAGCACCGACAGCGGCTGATGGGATTTCATCAGCTCCAGATGCAGACGAAGAGAGGAGCAGAAATGCTCAATATTATGAGCAGGACACATCAGCGTGATGCGGCCCATCTGGAGCACAAATAATGCAATCAACTCGGGTCACCGGTCGTTGTTGCCTGGCCGTCAGTTAAACCCACCAACCTGTGACATCAGCAGGCCGGAGCAGATCGACTCCAGCTCCACTCAGAACGTCCCCCACTTCAAGTCCAGCACATGAGTGAAGCCGTTTGGATGAAGAATGAGATGAAATGAGAGGGACTGCCTAATGCAATCTGCGCTTTGCTGTGTGAAACACTGATGCCGCTGATGCTTCTTGTCACATCGGTCCTGCAGTGTCACATGTACACATCTTCATAACAGTAAAAAACATACACACCATTCTTGTGTGTGTGTGGACACCCCCCCCCCCCCCAACATACACGAACACACACCAGAACAAACCAGGACTCTGTTTGCATGCAGCGTCTTTAAATATGCAGCACCTCCCAGTGCTCCCTGTTTGACTTTGATCAGCCACAGATTCCACCTCTGTCCCTTTCATCTCTGAACTTCAAAACCTGGACCAAAAAAAAAGAAAAAGAAAACCTGTTCTGGTTCAGACAGACCATCTCCTTTCACCAAACTGCTCTCTGGATCACATAGAAACAAGAAGGAAGCAGATGTAGTTTAAAAAAAAAAAACGAAAAGAAAAAAAAAAGACAAGCAATGAGGTTGACCTTTTCTTTTCAAATGTAAAGCCAGAGCCCTCATCCCCTGGCTACTCTCAAATGATGAGTTTGTAATTTCAAAAAGTGTGAGCTAAGAGGAGTGCTTATTGCAAAATTTTCCCCTGATACTGAGCACAAACAATTTCTTGGCACATGACCATTTTTTTTTATTACAGAAACATCAAGCAATCCAAATTGAGAAAAAGAAGAAAAAAGGGATAGCAGAAACTTTTTCCAAATATCACCCCCTCCTCCCATCCTAAGGATTACACCACACCTCTCCCTGTCACTCCACGGGCTCTTAAGTAAAACAGCCAACTTCATTCCTTTTATAGTTTCTCTGCATTATTCAGCAGAAACATTAAAAATTCAAAGACACATCAGGGAGAGCCTATCATCTGGTTGTCAATAACGCTAGAGGACATGTTTTTAGAGGGCTGACTCCAAAGAGGTGCTCTCCTTTACAAAAAAAAAAGGCCTGGGTTTATGTGAGGCTGTTGTCCCACCTGCACCAGTTCACATCCAGAGGATCTACCAGCATGGCTTGGATCATCAGCGGTGAGCCACACAAATAGATTCAATTACAAAATGCGTGATACAGGAAAGGTGCGTAAAGAGGGTCAAAACAATGGGGTTGCAGGACCGTTTGTACCATGCCTCATTTTCTATATAAAAACAGATCAGAATTAGACACGATTTAAAACGGTTAAAAGTTAAATTACCCAGGAAAATCTAAAGAAAAACGGCGGTCTATGCGCACATAACAGAAATAGCCTGCCAATGTTTAAGAAAAAAATGCCTAACTTGCTCCATTATAAGAGAGAAATCGGTCCGCATGCAGATTTCTTTTCTTTTACAACAACTTAGGTCTGCCTGTGTAATGTGTGAGCAGTGCGAGAACCAGCTCAAGACGATGCTAGAAGAAGTAACTCTGATCGAGATTGATAATAAGCGCGTTTCCCCACCGTTTTTCTTATTGAAGTTGGGAATAAATCCCGCTTACCTGATTGTTGAAGTTTATTATAATGAAGAATAATTTAAAATAAAAATAATAAAAAAAATGTTTCCAGAAGAGAAAAAAAAAAAAAAACAAGGGGGGAACACACACAAACGTATGCCGGAGCTGTGTATCCGCTCGCTGCGGCTTTTGTTGGCCGGTGTTCCGCCCCGACTGCGCGTCTCTCAGCCGCGCTGCATCACTTCTCGCTGTGGATGTCAGGGAGGCTGAGGGGACTCAACCCTCCCATTGGCTGCCATTCACAAGTCCCCGGCAGAACACGGCGGAAAAGGGAGGTGGGGGGGAGGGACACACACACACACACACACACACACACCGAGGAGCGACAAAAACAAAAGGAAGATGGTGAGAGTGTCAGAGCTGCTTCGGTGAGGCTGCGTAAAAACAACCGAGCGGGGTTCAACTTTTACACGGAGCTGCGTGTATCTGGTCTTTAAGACGCTTAAACAGTATATATAAATATAGTAGTAAAAGCATAGCTGGTAAACCCAAGGATCATGCCTCCTTAAAGGGACATCCCGACAGTTTAAAAGTGTTTTTTTTTGGGAAAATTATTAACAGTAAATATCTTACCTGTTGTAGATATCTGCTTTAGTGACACCAGTTAAGGAAAAAAAAACTGGGTTAAACTCAGACTGTACCACAGTTGACAACTTAAGGAGTAGAGCCATATGTTGTACCAATGGGGTGTATTAAATAGGAGCTATCAAGTGACTTTTTATGGTCATCATATGAAATAAAAACATTCTGCCAAGATACACATGTCTGCGATGAATGATTTTTTAAAGAGACAAAAGCTAAGCAATGAAAAATTAATGTTTAAATGCAATTCTACGTGGAAATCAAGCCCCAATAAATTGTTTATATTGACAGCCTGCTGTGAACAATCTGATGTCGCACTCGTACCACAGTGGTCATACTTATGGACAGAGAGATGTAGGCACTACTATGTCTCTGGCTATACCACATGACTAACTGATATAATTAAACAAGTCTTTAATAGGAACAAATCCACAAGATCTGGCTCCGCTCATAGAGATCTTGTCTCTAGCCTGATCAACCTTTCCTGTCCCATTTCAACAAATGAATTGAACACATTAGATGAACAGTCACCCCTGAAATTCCTTAAAAGCCTTTTGACATTTTTTTTCTAAGCGTCTTAAGCTAAAAGTAAGAACCAGGGGAAGTCGAGTGACACCCTGATTAAAAAAAAGAAACTAGAAGCAACTGAAAACATTTAAAGACAGAAACTGCACTGTTTTTGCCCACCGGTGAAACAAAGCCTGTTAAGACATTAACCCAATTTAAAATGGCCACCAGAGCTGATCAATTATTGTACAGAGTGATACATAAATGTTTAATTAATTATTTTAATTGTATAGATATTGAACTGAAATTTGATGTAGTAACTCAGAGTTATCCCCACAGAAATAGATTGCACATTATTTAAAACTTTGTCATAAATGACTGCGGACTCATTGATTTTAGGGAATGCTAGTTTTAATTATGAATATGAAATAAAGACAGGACACATTTCAATGTGCTTGTGCTGTTCACGGTTGTTAATATAAAGTAAGAAACTGAAGAAGGTTTCCATTGGGAGGCCACCACTTAACCCTATAATGCAGTATTATTTTACATAGCCGCTATATTACAAATTCTGACAATCTGTTCTGGTTTTTGGTTTTGGTGTGTCACCTTAAGATTAACAGTGACCTCCATCTGGCCACCACTTTAGAAAACTTACTGGCGGCGCCCTAGAGTATCTCACTGGGCGGCATCAAATTGCAAAAGGCACTCACGAGGGAGTTTCCAAGTCTTCATATTTTGTTCCACAGCCGCCTACCTTAATCTGTATATCCCTTTAAGACGAGTTAAATTTGAATGACTATTTAAAAACTATACTGTTGTATTAGTGATAAATAGCTTCTGTGTTTTAAATGATTTCACACAACAGATACAGCAGGAAATCAATTGATGAACATTTTTGTTTTTTCTCTTAAGGTTGTAAACCTAAACGTCCAAAGAAAGACAGAAAAAAACACCTAACTTCCTAAAACACTCCTGCAACTGTCACCAAACATTTGGCCCCTTTGACTTCAGTAAATTGTAGCCTGGCTTTGCCGGTTCTCTAACAGTTTTTATTTGTTGCAGTAACAGTGGAAAAAAATCACAAAATACTCTCAGTTGCTTTTTACTGACTTGTTACAAATGCTGCAGTTTAATGCAAGTGCCTGACTGAATCCTACAGGCCACCTGTTTTCAAGTGCCACCGATTCAACTTAATGGTCATTTCTGGGACCTTTGTGCTGCTGGTTTTAAATGCTCTCAAAAGTGTCAACTCTAGTAGTAATTTAGAGAAAAAGTTTAATTCTAGTTCGCTTCCATTTTGCAAAGGAAACATAATATGCATGGTTTGCTAATCATTTTATCTTAATGTTGCACTTTGATACAGCAGGAGCCTGTTTTTTCTAATTCTCTCATTAGAATATTTTCAGAAATACAGAAATTGAGGACAACCAATGCTAATAAAAGTGTCTTTATAGTGCATTTCATTTTATAACTTTCCTAACATAAAAGAAAACTTGTGCAACCCTCGTGATTGACCAACAGGACTGTGCTGCGATTAGTTGAGTGTATTAGCAAAAGTGAATTGTTATTAAAAAACAAAAAAAATATGTATAATAAACATGAATAAAAAAGACCAACAAACACTTCACAGTTCTGAGAGCAATAGTTCAAACGTTTTTACAGTGTGTTCTGTGGAAAAGGTATAAACAATGTGTATCTTACCTTTTGTAGTTATGTATATGAACAAACTATATTTGGAGAAAGAGTTTAATATTCACTGGATTGATGAACAAATGGCTAGTCTGAGCAAGGCCAAATAGTTTTGTCTCTCAAAATAAATCAATTTTTTTTCAAATCTAAGCAGTTGATGCAAACTCTGTTTTAGGTCATATTCATGCTGCTTAGTCTGGTAGACTTGGTTCAACTGGGGACCAAAGTTGAGTTTGTTTTAACCAAACTGAGACATACGTTTGCAGATGGACCAGAGGAGTTCGCTTATTTGGTTCACAATGTTTTACATTTTAGGAGTTTTTACTTCCTTGCTTATCATGACATCCTATCCTGGGTGAGACTTGACTGTGGTATAAAGTTGGTCACATGTTGTTCATGACCATTTTTGGAGTCTCAAAAGCCATGACAGGGATTCAGAAAATGGACCAGAGCTAAGGTTGCGCGTGGTAAAATCTACATGTCTGTAAATATATATAGTATTAGAATTGAATCAATATCCTGTTTAGAATTTGCATTTCTCTTTTGAACATAATCTTTCAAAAGCACAGTAAAGTGTCGAATTGTGAGCTGGATAACCTGAGAAATAAAGGAGGTACTGAGTTAAATTTTGTTATGTGGCTGCATAAGAGCATAATGCTCGGTTCAGACCAAATGTGTCGAAATGCCTTGCGGCACGTCTAGCACAGCATGTTTTGAAGCAGTAGATGCGGTTTGAGCGTTTGATGTATGTGAAGTGGGTCCAATGCAGCCAACGCTGGAGTTGGAAAATCTGAGCTTTTGCAGCTCGATGCGGAGCGTCAACCAATCAGAAAGACCTTACTGTCCGACATAGTGACACATTTTCCGACGGGACAGTTTCCTGAATGATGCCCACTAACCTGAGACAGATGGACAGGAGCTGAAACTGAGCGCAGTTAGAGTCCAGGCAGGAGATGCGGACACTATGCATGTCAGTGACTCGTCAAACCAAGCTCGGGACATAAAAAGGGCTGAAAATGACCCTCGTCAGCACGCAGCTCTCGGAATGGTTCAACTCACCAAACTCAGAATGCCTCTGAATTATCTGGTAAATTAATTATGAATTAATTATCTGGTGAGCACAACTTGCTCTTGCTCTCAGTGAATAAAGCAAAGCCACTCTTTTAATTAAATCCACCATATACAGTATACAGAGACCCACAGAGGAAAACAACCAAGAGGCTCTTCCAGGGACGCTTGACACACATCAAGCAATTTTGAAAAGTGTCTGAAGAGTGTGCAACTGTCCAACTTGAGGCGTTGGGTGCATTTTTGACGCTCAAAACACGTTCGGTCTGAACTTAGCATAAGAAAGATCTCTGTCAAAAATTGAGCTGAAATAACAAAATCAGAAATGGTTGCTGCTGTTTATATAAATATAAACCCACTACCCTAACTATTTGAGGACACTTTGCTTTGTAGTTTTTATTTTTTCTATTGCTTAAAATTTTTAATTTCCTGAAATGATTGGGGTGGCTGAAGATTATTCTCTGGTTGTCAAGGCCACCATTTGCCACCCCCTAGTTTTGCCATTTCACCTGGTAGTGGATAAAATTACTCCCTCGACTCACCAGAATCTGTCCTACTCACTTGAATATCTTGTACCATAAACAGTAAGATTTATTTGTAGTCCCTATTTATTTCCAGTCCAGAAAAAACTCCTCTCAAAAATGACATTCAGTATTCAAATACCTTAGCGGTGGGGAACACTGGCATACTGCTCGTTTAAGCCTATATTTAACAGGGCCTGCTTGTCTACTAACTGCCAAACCACCATCAAGTGTTTCTATTTGTTAGGCAAAGTTCCACACAAAATAAAAAGGCCAATGAAAGTACTATTTTTCAGTTCTTTTAACGCTCATAAATTATTTTGTCTAAATGCAGCTATTTCTTTTTGAGATTGTTGGAGATGAATCAGAATTAAGCCTTTAAACTGAGCTGTTTTAGAGTAATCAAACTAACGTGAGTCATAAACGCTTCATCCCGTGCTCTGTTATGACCAGATTAGCCACAGTAATCTGCTGCAGGGTCAATGAGGATTTTCACCAGATCAATTTTAAAACAGAGAACATTTTTGAATATCTATCTTTTTCATCCACTGATTTGTATGTAACCTGAAATTAAATTTAGAGTCTTTTTGAACAGACATTTTAGTAACATTTTTACATTTGCACATTAGCCTGGTAAAAGCACATTTTTTCATCCCCCTTTTAAAGCAGAAAGCTGTCACTCATTTACAGCAAGGTACACAAATGACCCATCTTTAGGTTTCTTAGCTCAAAAGTCAGCTCAGGTTATATCAAAAAAATAATCTATTTTCCAAAGAAAAACTCAACAGGAAGGTGTAAACTGGAGTTGTTAAGCAATAAGACGTTGCTCTTTAACCACACAAACATTCATGTCGAGTTAATGAGCGATCGAAGGTAAATGACAGCATACGACGTGTAAAGTAAACATTCATTTTGTTCACATGTATGAATGTTAAACCCTTTGCAACACATGGCAGCATGACACGGCGCTCAGATATATCAGACGAGACATTTTAAGTGTTGTTTGGACAGATCTGTTTTGGTGGCACACAGCTGCGGCTGCAGAAGGTGTTAATGCGTATCGACAGACCTGTGCAGTAAAGCTTTTAGCAGCGCAAAGATGAGCGAAAGCTATTGTGTGCAACAAAGTGTCACAGACAAAGTCGACTCATGTTTGTGCAGCATGTCTGCATCTGGATTAGGGACAAATAGAACAAAAATGCATAACTGTAAAGCTTAAATAAGTAATCTTGTAGGATGTAATCAGGCAAGCATGTTCGGGCGTGTCCAATTTTTTTTTTTAAGCAAACCCAAGGAAAGTCTCACGTCTGACAAGACATTACAGTCAATAAGTATTGTCAGTGCGGTTGAAATTTTTTAAAATGCAGTCCAAAACTGTCAAAAACCTGAGCAGTGTTATTGCAAAAGCTGCTGCCGGTAACTTATAAGGGTCACCACGGTAACCACACATCTGTGCCTCTCACTCACTGACAGTACTTTTAAGAGAATAAGTAGACCTCAAACAAACAGTCATGATGAAACTACTTCTCATCTTTAAAATTCTTGAACCGTGAGCAGCAGCAGTCTCTGATGGTGAAATCGTGAAGTTTTATGTTTGTACAGTGTTGTATGTAGGTATATGTTAAGAAGACCTTTCATTTCCAAATGAAGATAAACATTGAAGCTTGGGTGTGCATTTTCTGTCCTCTGAGAAGATTTGGATGAAAATGTTATCCAAAAAGAAAATTTGTGTTTGGTGAATTATTTCTTTGTTGTAACAATGCTTCTTGACAATAAGTCTTATATCATTGAAAATTCAGTTAATTTCACATGTCACATTTGTAAGGAACATGTATTTGTGGGATGAGCAGTAGAGCTGAGTATGTGGGTTGCATACATGAAAAATTGGCCAAATCTTTGCCAGTTTATTTAGCTGCTACTATTGACACTTGTTTTGAGTTTCTGGTACCCCCAGGTGCTGCCAATCAGGTGCCAATTGAATTTTTATTGTAAAGAAGCATTGTCACAACAAAGAAATGATCTAACAAACACACACATTCCTATTTTTTGTGCTAAGTTTATAAAACATAAAAATTAAACAGATAATGCTTAAAAGGTATTAAAAAAGCTGGCTAAGCACATAAAGTTATTTTACTTGTTTAAACTTTGAAAGCTGATTTTACTGTGAATAATTATTGGGTTACAGAGCTCCAAAGAGGATTTTTGTCAAAATCCCATTTCAGAGTGTTGAATTTTTTTTTTTATCATTATTTAAATTCTTTGCTAATTTTGTCTAGTTTGTAGAACTCCCTGCTACCAAAAGTCACAGCCCACTAATTCTGATTGAAACACACATTTTGCTGTATTATTTGCATTCCTTATCAAAGCTGCGTAGGTGTGAAAGAGAACAAATATCATGAATCGAATAGTAATAGGCTTCTATGAATCTCATGTGTTAGAACCCTTAATTTGAGTCAAAAGTAAAAAAAAAAAAAACATCGTAATTCATCATAATAATTTAGATGTGATTTTGTGTGACAAGAAAAGAAAACACGCTAGATTAAAAAAAAAAAAAAATCAAGCTTTTGCAAACACTTTAAATGCTTTGTGTCATGGAAACAATCTTTTATTTATCATCTGTGCCACACACGTTTCACGGCACATAGCAGAGCTAAAGTACGACACGAGCCACAGAGCTTGTGTCATCTCAAATAAAAATGAAGTACCCATCAAATGTGCAAAATGAAGATGGAAGGGAAATGTGCAGGCGTTTATGGGTTTATGGTTTCAGTTTTTCTCCCCCCTTTTTTAACCTTCTGAAAACCTCCGGGACGCCACGCTGTGCACAGACACGTTACCACCCATGCAGTGTTTGTGTCATGATGACCACTGGCTGCTGTTAGATTCATGAGTTTAATCCCTGGAAGCACTCCAAGCATCCACTTTGCTGCTGTCCTGTCCTCTCCACCAAACATCAAGCTCTTGCCTATAGCGCGAAATGCAGTGAGCCAAAAGGATGTCTGCATTTGGCATCATGTTTTATCAGGAGATCAGCCTGAGAGAAATAACCACTGCCCTTGACTGCATCATTGCTACTGAATGGCCACAGTATTTATTCATATATTTATATATATTTTTGCAGTTTATTTAACAGCCTGTCGCTATTAAATAACAGTAAAAGCGAGCTGCGAGCGCTAATTCTGCCTCTTCCACTTGTTAAATTCAGCTGTGGGAGTGTGGGTTTTAAGTGCCTGTTGTTTTTTTTTTTTTCCTTGTTTTTACAGACAAGTACCATCATAAGGAAATGTCTGTAAAAGCAGCGTTGAACAGGGAGCCTCAAAGAGACGCTCATCCTCGTCTTACTTAAAAGGAAAATGACATTTATAGGGAACGGGGTTAGACAAGGGACGACATGAAGGCCAATCTCAGTAAAAACACCTGACAGCAGTGATACTTCAGGAGCGTGTTTGCAAAAAGTACTGGCAGGACTCCTCGGCCTCTGTGTTTACAGGCATCCATATTTCATTACGGCGTCTCTCACCTTGCCAGGGTCTGTGTGAAAGTGACAGTAACCATAGAGGACACGATGAGCTATGATCACATCGCCAATCCAGAGGCAATAAACCAATCCAGCCATCCAGGTCCTCACCTAAACATCAACTCGTCTTTCAGCATCAGTTTACTCTTCACTTTGCTACACTACTGTTCCTGGTTTGGAGATCGTAGTTGTCAGATTTGACCATTTATTGATTTACTAGTCTGAGAGGTTGTAGAGTAAAACAACATGTGAATGAACTTTTAAACTAGAACATTCCTCTCATTTTCATTCTCATTTTGTTTTGTTGTAGTGGGCACTTTTAAACCTTCTGGGTCCAATGAAAACTTACATTGCAGTTTAAAAGTCATTTGATTTCTTCATAGGTACATTTGCAAAACGCAACATAAAAACCTCGGAGCACTGTTTGGACTAAGGCTGCATGAGAGATTGACATCAACCCACCCTAGTTGTTCCCCTGGAGATAGGCACCAGATGCCCTGCGACCCAAAAAGGGGAAAAAGAAAAAAAAAACGGTAAAGAAAATGGATAGATGAAAGATAAACGATGACACACACCAACTTTAGATTTAGTTAAATTATGATCATCTTATGTTGATATAATGTTCATGTCTTGTTGGTGCTCTTCTGAGTTTTTACAGCATCAGTATGATGTATTAGACTGTGGGAAAATAAACCATGTTCACAGTAATGAGGGAATGTGCCAACTGAGAGCAATAGCATGCCTAATTTGTGTTTATAGACAATGATGAAGCACATGGGGTCTAATTTTCTGCAGCAAATGGAATAGGATCATTAAACAGTAAAACAATCTCTTATAGAATATTGTTAAAAAACCCTATATTTCAAATAACATGAGTGAAATCCAACTTTTTTCAAAATATACAGGTAGTATTCCAGTGAGCATTTAAGTTCCAGAAAACTTAAAAAATTCAATTTGTATGTAAATAATATGTATTTGTTTATTTCTGAATCAGAGATGAAACCATTAACATATGGGGTCTTTATGTTCAGTCCTCAGAGTTACAGATGGTTGTGTTGGATCCCTGTCTGCAGAGGGACTCGAGGGACCTTGATGGACTGACCCAAATGGCAAAATCTACAAGCCCTGTAGTTCCAGTATCTATGGGTTCCATTTAAGTGTTCAGCTTGACCCGTTGTGTCAGACAATGCTATCCTGTTGGCAATGCTTTACCCAAGAAAGAACATCATGTGCAGTGTAGGACATGGAAAAGCACTAATGGAAGTCTCTGAAAGGAGATATTGAGATGGGGTTACCAATGGGAATCCTGGAAACATTAAAAAAAAAAGGCAAACAAATAAGTTTGGTAGTAAAAAGTAATCCTCAGATTACAAGAAATAAAATCCTCTCACTTACTACAGACACGTACCTGACTGGTAATTCAAAGCCAGGCTGGTTGTTACATTTATCCAGAGAATAATATAAAAGGTACGGCAAAGATTCCTTCTCATTCTTGTTTAGGCTCTTAGCAAAAGGACTCTGTTTTTAAAAAGGCATCTTTTTCCAGACAGAAAAAGATAAATAAATAAAGTCACTTGAACATGATGCATTGAGCAAGTACAACCTCCAGCCTGCATGTACTGTACAACAAGTGAAGTTAAAGTGGTGCTGCAATATAGAGTAAGCTGTTCATTTTTGTGTGAGCTTTTAAATATTTTTATTATTGCTCACATTATTTCCAAACTTATTATACAATATTTAAAACAAAATATTCCAGAATATTGACTTTTTCACAAAAATGCTAATGTTTTTATTTTTTTACATAAGATTTCTACTCGTTACCACTGTAAGAAATAGTCGGAAATAAGTCTTCTCGAATTAAGCATAATAATCTGCAAGTGCACTTGGTTATTGCACTTGGTAAGACTTCTTGAAAAAAGGAAAATTTTCCTAGCTAACAAGATATTAAGATAATTCTAAGTCTCAAAACAAGTTCAAAAACACTTTTTGGTTGGATAAAAGATTATAAGACTTAAGCCTCTTGTAACTAAAAAAAACAATAGAACTACACAGATAATAAAAAGAAAAAAAAGAACGTGTACATTTTACATGTGTGTACGTAATGTTGCTTGAATTCAAAATGATCAGTGCGTCATTCTCTTTATGAAAAGTGTCACATTTTGACAAAAGAAAGACACAAATTAGAGGAAGTTGTATTTCATATTTTGATTTGGAGTTTATGATTTTTTAGTTAGTGTACACATAATACCTGGTTCCTTGTTTTATTATTTTGACAAGCCAATCAGATTTCATCTTTTGCTAAGGCTTCTTTGAATGATGACTGGGATACAATGTAAAAAAAGATCAGTCAGAACAAGGATGTTGTTTGTGTCGTTTTGGTGAGGTTAGCAGGTGTGCATAAATGACTGTACTCTTCAAGTCACTGCTGAGATTACAGCATTACCAACATGAAAACAAACTAGTACAGATGTGACACCCGTGGTGGTTTTGCTTGGCTAGTGTGGTGTGATCTTTTAGCATGCAGCTGAATCCTGATGCAGTCTGAAAGTTGTGCCAGTAAAGAAATCAAAGTGCAGTGAGGTTGTAATCTTAGGTAATATTGTTGAGAGAACATGCTGCTAATGGATAGAGTGTGGTAAGGGGACAGGAGAGCATTCCAGGAATGTTGAAAACAACAGGGAAAATGAGCTTAGCACCAGCATCATGAATGCCTTCACACTGAAGGAGGTTTATCAGATTTGCCACAATCAGCTTGATTGAATCTCATAGGTTGCAGAGAGCATTGCAAGGTTGTCATCCAGCTAACGAAACATCATCAGTGTCTGGCAGTACAAACATGTACTATACACTGAAGACAATAGAACGATGAGCGTTGTGTTTAAGAGCTCTCAAAGTCTGTAGCTCTTTAAAGCTAGTACATGGGCTGCAATGGACTGCCATTGTTGCCAACTCCACTGTAAGAAAAATCACTATTGACTGTCCTAAAAACCACTAAAAGTTGCTAAATGACATCATCACCTAATTTGCATATTTGTACATCCATCCATCTATCCATTTTCTTCTGCGTATTAGGGATCGGGTCGTGGGGAAAGCAGCCTAAGCAGAGAGACCCAGACTTTCCTCTCCCCAGCCACTGGGGACAGCTCCTCCAGGGGAATCCCAAGGTGTTCCCAGGCCAGCCGAGAAATGTAGTCCCTCCAGTGTGTCCTGGGTCTTCCACTGGGCCTCCTCCCAGTGGGATGTGCCTGGAACACCTCACCATGGAGGCATCCAGGAGGCATCCTAACCAGATGCCTGAGCCACCTCAACTGGCTCCTCTCGACATGGAGGAGCAGCGACTCTACTCTGAGTCCCTCCCGGATCACCAAGCTTCTCACCCTATCTCTAAGGGAGAGCCCAGACACCCTGCAGAGGAAACTTATTTTGGTCGCTTGTGTCCGCGATCTTGTTCTTTCGGTCACTACCCAAAGTTCATCACCATAGATGAGGATAGGAACGTAGTCCGACCGGTAAATCGAGAGCTTTGACTTTTGGCTCAGGTCTTGCTTCACCACGATAGATCAGTGCAGCACCTACATCTTTGTAGATGCAGGACCAATCCACCTTTTGATCTCCCGCTCCATTCTTCCCTCATTCAAGAACAAGACTCTGACATACTACCTCCATTTGGGGTGGGACCTCTTCCCCGACCCGGAGGAGGTACTCTACCCTTTTCTGGATCAAGACCATGGTCTCAAATTCGGAGGCGTTTTGGACATTTGCTAATAATTTTGATCTAAGCTGTAGGAGAGAACATTAAGGAAAAGAAAAGTGAGTTAAAATACTCTAAATGTGTTTAGAACTGTGAATAAACTTAATCAAATAATTTCATGACTTTAGATCCACATTACATAAATAAACGTTGTAAGAATATTAAATTCAACCAAAAGACTTTAGACACACACAGGGTACATGAGATGAAGAAGTCACTGAGGTTGTAAATCAGATGCAGCCAGGTCCAGAGGTTTATTTTAGTGAAACAATGTCAGAGAAAAAAAACATTGCAGTAAAAATTACATCCCGCTTTCTAAACGCCTCTGTATATGCTCCATCCAAATTGACAAAAGCAGCTCAGTTGCATGATGAAAATCGCTTTATTCTGTTCGCAGCTACAAATCTGCCATCCGTACCTCTTGTCTCAACCCACTGGGAGAACTTTTTACCCCTTCACAAAATAACTTGCTTTGTGATTGGTCAGAAGTTCATGAACCTGTATTTTTTTTGGCCATATTTCTACAAACACCTGGCAAATCTTGGCCCAATTTTCAATGGGAGTGTGTGCAAATAGGGGGGAAATCATTTGTCATTTTTAATAAACCAACCAACCAATTATAGCCTATTACTCTAAAAAGTAAAAAAAAACTAACAAAATCAGTGATGACAAAAGTTACAAATTAATTTTTCCAAAAACTATTTGCTGATTGTTTACATTAGGATTGACCTGTTTTATTGTGTATTTCATTTTGTGGGTTAGACTGAGCCATGCTGTGGCACAACCCCCTAAAAAAAGGGAAATCAATAAGTCTCCTTTTAGACACACGGCCTCCTATAAACAATCCCAGAAAGAGATCAATATGCTACAGCAAAGTGAACAAGAGAGCACACAGGAGTCAGGCACCCGAGCAGCCCTGCATCACAGATATCACAACCTTCTTTAAAGAGAACCAGATACAGTGTTGTTCTTCGGGGGGCAAAGATAAGTTTTTTATCAACTTAGTTCCTCGACTCCCAGCAGAAACAAATCAGCAAGAAAAGGTTTGAATTGTTGTACTTAGAGGAATCTGTGGCATAAAAATGCAAAGCACGACAATTAATGCAGCTTCTTTTCTGCAGTTTGAAGGGGAACTCTTGCCTCAGCCGATGGGATTTTTTCTCCTACTGTCATTTTCAGCTGAGATAAAGCAACACTTAAGGAAATAATACAGTCACAGGCTTGTTTACAGCACAAACACTGTGCATTGTGTTCTTATCTTGAATAAGTGCACTGTTTCCAGGAGCCTAAAGTTAAAACAGCTGATGGTCACAAGTTTTAAACTACTTTGTGGATTATTTTCTCCAAAACCCCTTAAATTTGGTTTGACATAACTACCGGATTTATATTTCGTTTCAACGGTGATGAAGCTACCTGACTAAATAACGAAAAAGGAAGCAATGAATGACTTCCCTGTCCAGAAAATACAAAACAAAACAGAATAGTCTTACAGGATAAAAATTGCTATAATTTCGCAAGAACAGCTGAAGTAAAAGCTGGAACAAGCGTTGGCTCGACACAACTGAGTCAAAACAGAGCCGTTCAAAAATCTCTTTTTCTCTCTAAGCACTGGAAGAAATTTGGAAACACCTCATTTCACCACTTTCCTCCTCCAAAGTTAGTGCTGAAAATAAGTGCAGAGTGAACTGTTAGCGAGCTTTTCACACAGAGAGGGATGTCTCTGCGCTCCTCTAATGATGGTGGAACATGCAACAGGATCCTCAGTACATGCAGAAAGAATATGCTCATCGCAGTGTGAAGACCCTGTAGGGTGCAATTAAAGGCTCGTACATTTCCTTTTGCTTTTAATTCTGCTGTCGATCTGATCTGGGTGAGAGCAATATGCACAGGTGTAATAATGACACTTTGCTGATAGTGTTTGGGTGCAGGGAAATTGTCTGTGTTGAAGGTTTCAAAGGATTGTCAAGATGAACCGTGGTCATCCAAGAACGTGTGATAAAAACAAATGTTTTAAAGGTCTGTGACAGACTGTGTGACTTATCATTAAAAGTTTAAGGTAAAAGCAACAGAATGCACCCGTGTTACATTCAGTCATATCAAGAGTTTTTTGTGGACAATCATACTGCAGCAGCAGGTGGCTTCTCTGTGACTTAAGCTGTGGAAAGTTTGTCATACAGATAGCTTCAGTGGTTTAGTTTGGAGAATCAGAGTTAAATTCTTACCAGATTGATGATCTGATGGCTAGTCTGGACAGGACCAAGACAAAAGTAGAAAACCTGCCATCTAAACATAGCTTTAAACACTTAAAATTGTTCAACCACAGTCAGTTTAGCTTTACACAAATATTAAGGAGGAATAATTGCGATTGGCTGAAGCAAAAGTGTGAATTAAATGCAAATAACCATGTAATGACTAATTAATGGCAATCAAATTTTCATAGAAAACAGCATTCAGATGAATCACTATGAAATTTTTGTGATTTAAGTTTTTTTTAATTGTGTTGCTGCCCTTGGGTCAAAATGACCCACAAGGCCTCCGTGTGTGGTTAATTTTGACCCAAGGGCAGCAAGAGGGTTAAAACACAGCAATCGTCTTGGGTCTTAAGGCTTTGTCACGTTGCATGATTTTAAAACAGTCGATTTTCAAAGACTGAGAGACCCCAAATGTGAGGATAAAAAATCATGGATATACCAGGTTTGGTCCTACCGTGTGTGGTGAAAAGCCACACACAAAAATAAATTTCATTCATGAATGTTCATATGTCAGATGTGAAATCAAGCAAGACTTCTTGAAATCTTGCGAGAATTCAGATATCAGAGGAAAAATCTTGTGTGACCTCCTGAGAGACGTGATTTCAGAGTAAATAAACATTTGCAACAAGGAAGAAACAATATTGATCGTTTGTGGACTATTTTTACTAGAGGAAAATCAATTCCATAGGACCTTTAACGTCCAGTAGATGGAGTTTTTTTTTATATCTTCTGTATTTTGGATTCCCCTCCGTGTTTACATTACCTCACTTTTTACCTCACTTTCTGATTGGCTGTCTATTCAACAGGTTTTGAGCTCGTTTTTGGGTGGACATCACACGCTGTGATATTGGGCCAAAAAATCAAACATGTTGAATATCCCTGATTTGAAATTGGAGCGGTCCAGACGTACTTCCGAGCCGTCTAGATCACTTTTAATTTACCACCCACGGCAGGAAGATTGGCTTTGTTTATCTTTAGAGCCATCACGATAATCTGGACGTCCTTAGGACTGTCGGAAGGGCCAGAATTCGGCACAATTATCCTGCCGTGTGATGCAGCCCTTAGCCCTACTTAGAATAGCCATAAACCTGTCAGTCTGGTCGGAATAAACTCTTTTCTTCTCCAAACTGAGGTGATTCAAAGATCTATCTAGAACAAGTGTTTAATTCTTCAGAATCTTTCCACAGAACATTTCCTCTAGAGGTGTGGACTACAGTAGCTCGGCGTTCAATGCCGAAATTTTGCTAACCTGAAGCTGCAGGTTGGATCCCGTGTTGCATCAGTAAATGTGCTATTCCTTGCTGTGGTGGCCTCTGCAGAAGGAAGCAGCCAAAAGAACATCATTATTTCAAAATATCTGAACTACCAATTATTTGTACAATGCATAAACGTACTAAAATGTAAAAAAAAAAAAAAAGAAAAGAAAAAATCCTTGAAGGTATCTGGTGTTAATTTAACCGAAAGAAAAGAATACAAAAAAAGCTGTTGAGAAATTTGAGAAGTTATGCTATTTTTAATACAAATGTAGCATGTTCAAAAAATATAAAAATACACAAACACTATTGTGATTAAACCCATTCACAGTCACTGTTGTAACATATTCTCAGCACTCCCAGAACTGGAACTGCATCCATGTACCACCACCTCCTCTCAGGAGACTAGCTTGTAAACAATGTTTAAACAAAGTGATGATTTTACACCGACTCCTGCAGGCTGTGATGGACCACACTTACTGATAGCCAGGCTGTTCTAAAATAATCAGAATAGTTTATTATCTTTGACTGGACTTTGGAGGTTATTCCCACACAGCAGGGCTCTGTGAGGTGCCAGCTGTCAACAGGACAGGTATAATCAGTCAGACTTACCTCTTCTCCTGCATGACTTGTTGCAGTCAGTTTCAGACTTTCCATATGAGACGTTAAAGTGTTTTTTTTCTAAAATTGGTCTTGTGTAAAGTTAGCTTAAGGATAAAGATAGTATGGCAAAATGGATCCAAAGACGATTTGGACCCACTTATTTAGAATTATTAGAAGCTGATTTTTATATCTGAAATGCAAAAGGTTTTGGATCTAGTCCAGAAAATCTAGGTCTGCTTCCTTTATGGTTAAGTACAGGGGCTGGGGATTAGATTATAACGACTGACAGCACATAATCAATAAGAATTTCAAACCATTGACAAACCAGGTCTGTCTTTTTGGAACACTAAAAGCTGTGTATTGAGTTCTAAAAAGCTAGAACTACACCAGAACCAACTCTTTGTTGATTCTGAAAAAGGACTTGCTTCTGAAATTAGGATAGTGGCTATGGTAAATGCACAGCTGTGTGTCAGTTCAGGGGTTGCAACCCACATAGGGCACATTTGTCGGCTGCTTACATCACTACTCTGCCAAATTTTCTTCATCTTATCTCAGAAGTGTATTCCATTTAATTTAATCATGAATGTGGGGGCGGGGCAGCCAAGGTCGGTGCAAAATGATGATATATTGTGGGTGTAAGTAGAAAAATTTAGGTACGATTTGATCAAAACTGCAAAAGCATGATTTGGCAGAAATATAAATTGACTTCGAGCCTTTTACAAGACAGCGCGGAATTCCAATTTTGCAGATACCACAGCTTAAGAGGTGTTTAAAGTCACCAATATATTTTTTTTGTTGTTTTGTTTGGTGATTTGGTAGCTCTGTAAAAATAAAACAGTCCAAAGGTAGTTCTAATCTTGGATTTTTAACCTAAATTGGCTTAGCTCAGCATATGTCACTGAACAGTGCTTAATTTGTAAATCATAAGGTACAGGAACGCAAAGTGTTAATGACAGCGCAGAGATGTCGAGATGGACACA
>JARVJO010000165.1:1915201-1925444 GCA_031762555.1 Cynodonichthys magdalenae | reverse complement strand
GGGATTGTTTTTATTCTCTTCTATTAAAGATGAATAATATGCAGTTCTAGCTTTACGAAGGGCTTTCTTATATGTTAGCAGACTGTCTCTCCAGGTTAAATAATATTTTTCTATTTTAGTGGAGCACCATTTTCTTTCCAGTTTTCTAGATGCCTGTTTTAAAGTGTGTAACTCTGAATTAAACCAAGGAGTCAAAGAAGAAGAAAATTGATAAACTGTGACTGACTTTTCATTAATTTTGGATTTTTTTTAGGGCAGCTGTGGCGGAGTGGTTAGGGGAGTCATCCGGGAACCGGAAGGTCATTGGTTCGATCCCCCGTTCCAGCTGTCTCAGTCGTTTTGTCCTTGGGCAAGACACTTCACCCGCCTTGCCTACTGATGGTGGTCAGTGGGTCCGGTGGTGCCAGCAGCCCCACCTCTGTCAGTGCACCCCAGGGCAGCTGTGGCTACAGTGTAGTTTGTCATCATCTGTGTGTGAAAGGGTGAATGCATGAAGTGTAAAGCGCTTTGGGGGTCCGGAGGGACTTGATAAGGTACTATATACTGTAAGTTCAGGCCATTTTTACCATTTACATGTAAAATGGTATTTAGTCTATAGCTATTTTAAAGGATAAATGATTAACTAAAAGTAATTTTACACCTGTGAGAGACGGAATAAATGGTGTGGTGAAAACCTGTAAAACTTCAAAAAAGGGTAATTATCTATTAAGCTTATTCTAACAGCGGCTGTTTACTTAAATCTCCTATATGAGTCATGTTAATTTAACAATTAATACAGTTAACCTCAATTGATTGGCTGTCATTGTCAACTCCAGGAATTAATCATAGATGTAAAAGTACACTTAATTAGTGTTGCAAACTGTCATTATTATTGCTAACCACAAACACATTTCTAACACACATCATAAATCCACCCTGGGTAAACTTTAAAAAAACAAACATCTGAAGTGTGCTCCACATTCTCACTGTAGTTTTGTGACATAATCTGCATTTTGTAATGAAGACTTAGGTTACATTCACACTGCAGGCAAATGCGACCCAAATCCAATTATTTTGCCTCTATGCAACCTATATTGTTTTTTTGTCATGATAGTCTGATACATATCTGATGTTTTTCGAAGTGACTGCAGTCAGATGCTACTTGTTAGCATATCAATTCTAAAGTTGTTGTGCAATCAGAGCCGATTCGATAAATATCTGACATGCTTGTTTAGTTCAGTGTTCATATCTGAACCGGTCTCTGACTGGATGCTCTTGTGCAGCATTTTATTTTTTGAATGAAATGACATGCTAGAAGTAAAGAATAAATCCAATAACTTTAGGATCAATACGGTCCAGGTCCAATGTTGGACATTTCTATTAGATGTTTCTGCGAATTATCAGTCAACTGGGACATGAGAAATTAAAAGCAAAAAGACGAAGCAACTGGACTTCTGTTCTATAGCTGAAGACATGTAGTTACAAGATTTTAATATCATGACTGGATGTTAGTGTCTTTATCAATGCACTCACCCCCACCTCACTGATGAAAGAGTTGAATGAAATGTGACACAAGCAGACTGCAGTCACTTTGAAAAACATCAGATATGTATCCAGTTCAGAACCACATACCAAAAAGGCCAGATTTGAAAAAAAAAATCTGATTTGTCACATTCAGACTGTCATAAAATAAATCAGATATGGGTGGCATTTGCCTGCAGTGTGAACATAGCCTAAGATACATAGCCAGACAATTGAAAAATGATTTAACATTTACACATAATTTTTAGTATTTGAATTTAACATTTAGTATAAATGAGAAAAATGTAAGAACCGTCTGCTAAATAACAACAAATTGTTGACATTTTTGACCCGGATTTTACACTCAGAAAGCGTGCTAAAAAATGAAACATTTTTTTTAACATTTTATTTACACTTTGTTCTCCATAATAGACAACAGCATTTACAGAATTCCATTATATAGTTTAGAAATCTTAAAAAGGTAGAAAAACATAGTTGAATGCATAAATGTCACCTTTATATCCCCTCCTGCCAGTCTGCCTGCCAAACACTCTGTAAGCAATCAAAAAGAGAGGCATTCTCACTCAAGACACTACAATCAACTATTTCAAAGTCCATTTCAGGAGAAGACAGACACCTCAAAAACCCAACAAAGCTTTGACCCAGTTGACTTGTGTTTTTTTAACTGTAGATAGACAAAAGAAGAAAACAAATCAAGTTTTTTTTGTGTGTGTGAGCTTTTGTTTCCTTTTTTTTTTTCTTTCTGCTTGAGGTTTCCGGCACTTTGAAGATGCTCAGATGCTACTAAAGTGTTTTTTTTTTGGTGGTACACTCTTGTGTGCAGACATAAAACAAAGTTGTACAGCCGCAGTCTGTCTGAAGTTATCACTCCCTCACAGTGATGTACAGACAGAGCACAGGACTCTGCTGGACTGCAAAGATCAAACCTGACTGGGGATGAAGATCAAGGACATCTATTGTGAAAATAAATAAGAACAAGCCATGATTCAATGTTGTATATTATGTTCACATGTATTCTTTCACTCTTTTGTGAGTGTCATTTCTGGTGTTTTTTGTAATATAACTAAGTTGGCATATTGATCATAATCAAACTAAATAAAATTCAGATTTTATTAAAGGTCAAACAATTTAAAAGTGATAAAAACCACCCCCAGTACCAGAGGTTGTAATGTGTTTTACTTTCAACGGTTAGTCAAAAACGGGATGCTTTGTCTTTTAAAAAGGTTTTAATTTGAATTACTAATTTACCAAAAATGAAGAGAAAGAATGTTCCAGCAACTCTGTCAGCTCTTTCTTCTTTTAAGCCCTACTTTTGCAGAAAAACAATGCCTCCTCTTGGCCACTGTGAAAATTTTAATTAAAAGATAAATACAGAGCAGCACACATGAAACAAACAAAAAACATACAGTTTTCATCCAAATGCTGATGAAGACAGTAAAATAAAATAAATAACGAGGACTCCAAGAAAATCTAATTTAAAGCAGACATCTCGACTATCATCAAGCTACAGTCCTCTCCTAAGTTGGAAAGTATTCATTTAGTTTCTGTCTCCATCTGTTTTCCATCTCATCTTGAAGTTGTCAGTTTCAGTTATCGTGCAGCTTCCCTGAAAAATAATGTTCAAGTTGAAATTATCTTCATAATGATAACATTCACAGGCTCTCCCTTGGAGATTCAGATCAAAAGCTTTTTTGAAACAGTAGATAAAAGAAATGAAGGGGGGGTAGAAATTACATTACTGTGCGCCACTGAGATCGACCCATTCGAAAAATTCAGTGGAAGTGAATTTCGGGGTCTTTTACACAATGCTTCCAGCCGACATCAGAGAAACTAAAGTCTGAGGCCATTAAAACATATTCCAAGTTAAGTTCAAGGACTTAAGAATTTGGTTAGTTAGTAAGTTGTCCTTAAGCGTCTTTCCATTTTTTGAAAAAAAAATACTTCCAATACAAATGTGTCCCACCAAAGAGTGCAAATTCTCAATTTTACAGATTTCACACACAATTGCAGTTGTGACGTGTGAAAACATTGAGTTTTTAACATACAAAACTTTCTTTCACATGGTTTTTATAAACAGCCAAAAGAATCACCTGATTAAATTATTTTTAGGCTTTAATCAACACCTGAAAAACACTGCTTATCAATTTGTTCAACAGCTTCACTGAGGAAGTTTTGTTTTTGGAAATGTCTGGTTTTCTGTCTGCTTGTCAGTAGCATTTAGTAAAAATGTAAAAAAAAAGAAAAAAGAACAAATAAAGGATGCACGACGATGCTGTTTATTAGTACTGTTGCCTTTTAATAAGAGCTGAGCTGTGGCCTTTCTGTGTGGAGTTTTAAAGTTCTCATGTATGTATGAACTTTCTCCTGCTACTTCAGTTTTCTTACACAAATCTACAACATGCATGTTGAATTAATTGGTCATTTTAATTGGCCATCAGTGTGAGTGTGTGCAAGTTTGTTTTTATGTGGTCCTATAATCCACCTGAGACCTGCCCAGGGTGCACTACCCTCTCACATACACCATGATCCTGGATGGATGGATGGATGGATGGATGGATGCACAAGTTAGTCTTTTTTATCTGAACAGTAAAGGAGCATGCAACACAGAAACATCCAGAAAAATACTGAAATTCACCTTCTGACCAAGGTGTTAACTGAGCTCGGGACAAAAATAGTTTGTTAGCTCGCAGCTCTTGAAAAGGTAAAACTCACCGAACACACTGCCTGTAAAATATCTGGGGATTATTAATTTATCAAAAAAAAAAAAAAATATATATATATATATATATACTGTATATACAGTGTATATATATATATATATATATATATATATATATATATATATATATTTGATCTTGTTTTGAGCCTAATTTAAACAATAACATAATGTGTAAAACTAAAAATCTTTTTAGCAGAACGCACAACATTATTTATCATGTTAGCCTGGAAATTTGCCTTAAATTAAGTAGAAATTCTTTGGCTGGATATAAATTTTTAAAGTGGGAAAACCTGAAAAATCAACAGTGTATCAAATACTTGTTCTCCCCACTGTATATATATATATATTTCTTTTTCTTGATAAATGATTAGAAAACTTGGTTAGATAGACAGGTTTTGCAGTGTAGGAACTGTAGAAATTGCCTAAAAGTATAGTAAACAAATGTAAACCTGTAAATTTAACTCTAGCTATGTTTGTGTAATAAGCTTGTGTTTTTTGTACGACCATCAATGCCAGCCCTGATGGTTAGAAGTCCTATTTTCTTTAGTGAACCCTACAGTTCTGGAGGAGAATTGCTGTAAGTGTGGCATGTCTCACCACCACCAACTCAATTGTACCAAGACAAAAGCACAAGTATAATTTGGGCTTCATTCATACTGTATCTGTATCTAATCAATAGTTTATACCTGAACCAAAACTCCTAGGCTCATAGCTCAAAAGTATTGGTTTATAGACCAAAACTGGTTCGAAATCCCTGAGAAAATCCATGGAGGACTTGTTAAAAATAATCATCAGTGTATAAAAAATCAAACAGGACTGACATAATTACATAAACACTGAATGAAATCTACTTTCAGGTTGTTAAGTCAGGCTGGTATAATTAGCACAAATATCAAAGCAGAACATTTGAGAGAAGACATTTCAAATGATAAGACTCTCAATTAACTATAATAAATGAATTCAATTAACTGCATTGTGATTATTGTGATATTTTTATTTACAAATGCAGAAAACCTTCTAGCAAACCTGAAATGAACAGAACTTTTTAAAAATGGAAGAAAAAAACACCTTCATATCAGAGAAGAATAAACAGTTCTGCTTTAAACTTGAGCAGAAATTCAGCTTGAATAAAGTTAAACAAAGGATTCAGAAAGTGATGGACAGAAACCAGTTTGCTGCTACAACACAGAGAATCATGGTGATTACTTTTCACAAAAAGACAAGGAGTATTCAATTGATTACCAATTCTGCCTAACACATGATTTGGTCAGAATAAAACCAACAATAGAGTAATAATCCTCTTGAATGCCTAAGAGACTCTTTTTGTAATCAAGCACACAAATCTTTGAAGCTTCCTTGAAACGCAGCTTTTAATGTGGCAAAAATAAAAAAATGAATAATGAACTCAGCCGACGGCCTTTTTTCATGTAATCCAGCTACTGTCTCTCCCAGAGCATTTCATCAAAATTCAATAAAATATTACATGAAAAACTGACACATTATTACCGAAGGCAATCCGAGCTGCTCAGAGACAAAACAATCAAGAAAAGCAATCTGAAAAATCACAGACAACAATCTCGACGAGAGCTGGGTGAAATTAGAAAAGATTTAATTTTGGCGGAGCGGCAACAATCGAGGATCGCTTCAGGCTTCAGTAACGTTAGACGGCTAACGTCCCGTGATGCGGGCGGACACGGTTTGTTTGATTGCAAATGAAAAACGTCATGTCAGAGGTGTACTTTTGTGTTCAGACAAAGAACACAATCACATTAGAGGGTAAAGCACCCATTGTTGCTCTCTGGGCTCGCAATCAATAAAGACTCACTCTGTTCAAGTTCCTCAGATTAGATCCAGCATTTTAGTGGGCTGAATGCTTAAGTGTGCTGCTCCAGTGCTGGGCTGCTGTAACAAGGTTACATCAGCAAGAAGAGGCTTTGGGTACCAGCAAAGTTAATTTAGGTGCAAAAGTGCATAACAACACAGATCGCTAACAATCTCTTCTTCAAGATAATTGTGTCGTAAGTTAGGATTGTCATTAGGTTTGACTTATGTACTTTAAAATGAAATTTCAACATCTTCCTGCAGGACTATGAAGCTTTTTCTTTTATTTGTTCTTTTTTTTTCTTTTCTTTTTTTTGAAATAGACCCTTTTCAGCTATGAACGTCTAAAAGGTACCATTTGAGGTGAAAATGTCCAATTGAAGCCCATAAAAGAACTTGTACAACCACTTGGGTTTGATCACCTTGTGGGCTGAGATTAGAGGCACAGTTTGACTCATACTGACTTTAAAGCAATGCTCTCAAATCAAAAGTAGCCACTCAGGTCCAAGTCTCGTCAGACGAAGCTAAACTCTTGATGTGTTCTCGCTGCCGTAACATTAAATTAGCTTTAATTTGATGATTTTTCAGGTCAGGAGATGAACAGACATCGAGCTGAAAAGCCAAACGGTGGCAAAGTGGAGCGGGGTGATTTGCATATGGATAGAACTGCTCACACTGAGCGAAGCAAAGGCGGAGGTACATCTAAGGCAACTTGGATGTAAAGGGGTTCAAGTGATGAAAAAAATCTTTAAACATGTCATTTTTGATGAATAGAGGTGTTGGGGGGTTTATTCAATGCCAGTAGAGGAACTTCGGAAAAGTAAGTCCTACAAATTTCATCTAAAATTATGATCATTTTTTCAACCTTTTTAAATAGCTGTACTTCAGTTCCAAGCATCTACAACACAAAAATGCTTGATGTTTGAAGAATATTCTCATAAAAAGCAAACTTTACTTTCTAACCGATAAAATGATAGTACTTGTGTAAAACAGTGTTGTGTGGAATGTTTTGCACAAGCAGTGTTTTACCTAGCAGTGGACAGCAGTAAGATTTATCTCAATTTGAATAATTAGTGAAAAAAAAAAATCAAAACATAAGTGAACAGCTACTTGACGCATATATGTCTGATATCTTTATGACCAAGATTATATTGAAAAAGTACTATTAGAGAAACAAATCAAATACAGAAGGTCTTGTAGCAGTCACACACAATGTCAGCTCTAAAACACAAACATATTTCAGTGGAGTAAATATTGAAAATAGAAATAACTTTCAGAAGAAAAACTACTTCAAGAAATAGTTTGAAATTTTTAAACTAGGTTTCTAGGAACCTTCAAGAGGCGTCAATATGTTACCAGCAATAGTCTCCCAATCATTTCTACTGAGGGGGTGAGTACGTGCAGGGGTGCTGTTTTGCACAACCATAGTGACAGAGAGTACAAAAACTCACTAGGTGGTTTTCAACTGTGTCTCAAGCTGAGATATATGCAATCCACCAGTTTGTGGCATCTTTCAGAGACCTTAAATATACGCAGAAGGAAATATTCATCACAAAAGATAGCCAAGTTGCTATTAGATATTTTCAAGGGCCACACTTTACATCATTACTGGCTTGGGAGTGTGCTGAAGCAGTCAACCAACTGGGGAGCGATAACAATGTTACTGTTAAATGGGTACCTGGACATACTGGCATTTATGGTAAGGAGAGTGCTGACTACCTTGCAAAAGCTGGCAGTCAGGCTCACTTCAAAGGACCACAGCCTGTTGTAGGTATCTCAACAACAGTCTGTAGGATTGCCCTACAGGCCTGTATTAGACGTCAATACTCAATCCGCTGGAGGGAGCTGACGGACTGTAGACAGGCATGGGAACTGATAAATGGCCTCAATCTTAGGTTTTGGAAAGCTCTTATCACCTTGACAAGGAAAACTCTAAGCACACTGGTTGGAGTCCTAACTGGGCACAACCTGCTGAACAGCCACAAAATGGTGATGAGACTCTATAACAAGGGTCTGTGTAATGCCATGGCATTGAATTAGAGACCTCTTTCCACTACTTAGGCCACTGCCTGGCCCTGAGTAGTCAAAGGAAAATAATTCTTGGGGACCTCTTTATGGATCTCGATCACTGGTGTCCTTTATCTGAGAGATGGGAAGGTTTTAATGAAGACCAGTGTCTTTCTGGGAGAGCAATGAGTCTCCTACGAGGACCCCGCTCATATGGGTTCCTTATCCATCCCCATGCACCACAAACATACCAGCAGTAGACACCACTCTGATAGATTTTAATTAAGTAGAAGTATAGATACTAGGGTTTAAAAATACTTTTTCTTGGAAGTAGACATATCAATTCAAATATTACTCAAGTAAAAGTGTAAAAGTACTGGTTTTAAAACTACTTAGAGTATAAATGTAAAAGTAATGTAAGGGGGGAAAAAATCATTAAGGATAAAAGCTTAGGCTGCATTACATGGGTCTATAGTGCGCAACCCCACATCCCCATAAAACATTTGCACTGGGCTACCTGTTTCAGCCACATACATACAGTATCTCTGCCACAGTAATCTTCATACTAGGCTACATATGTCTACTATGTCATATCATAACCATGATTTGTGTCTTTTGCAAGTTTGATGGATCATACAAACTATAGGGTGTTGGAATTGTATCTATTTATACTTCTCATCCAACTACAGATATTCACTCCATTCAGGAGGAGCCATATGTTCATACATGTTAACATTTCTTGTGACACAAGAACAAATTTCTACAACTCACAAGGAAACCAGGAACCCTTGAGGATGGTTTAAGACATATTTGAAACTTCCTTGTAAATAAACCATTTTGTAAATTTGATGTGGTGAGGTCAGAGCTTGTAACAGGCATTATGTGATAACGGAATCAACTTATTACTTTTGGGTAAAGAAAAAGACATAATATAGAAAAACAATAAAACGTATGTTAAATCTTTTTAGAACAAGTTTTTTAAGTAGCTGTGAACTTTAGAAAAGATAGTAATCAGTTTGTTGTTGTTTCTTTTTTCACTGTAGAAAGTGGCTTTAAAAAGCAAAGTATATTTTTCTTGTAACGCCTTAAAAAAGGTCACAGGCTGCTCAGTTGAACATAAACTCATTTGCACAATCACAGCAGCGCGCAGTCACTCACACAAGCGAGCACCCAGTGGTAATGTTAAGGTCAGACCTGCACACGAGCTGTTGTTCAGCTGGTCAGATAACTGTTAGTGTTCCCCTCTGCAGTGCAGAGCGGTGCCATGTAATTATCGTTTGCCAGGATAATCAGTGGTGCTAAAAGGTGATGGATGGTGAGGGACTGTGCTGCAATAAACTAAGCAGGCAGTCCCTTTATAATAAGCTGAAGCACTCAGCCAGGCACTCTACATTTCTGATTTATTTGACTTATTTTACATCAAAACATTGTGCAATTAGATGTTTTATCTACTGTGAAGAGAGATTATAAAAATAAAATATGACGAAAAATTTACTGACGTAGATAATAAAAATATTGCTCCACTTTGCGATAATGCTAATTGCTGCTATTTTTGTGTTGTTTCCTGTGCTTCAGAGTGGAAAAAGAAATGATTAAGCTTTGATTTTTTTTATACGCACAGTTAGAAGGCTTTGGATTGTTACAACAATGTGAACTTAGTTTGTGCAAAGCAGAAAAATTTTAAATTTGTAAAGCTGATGTTTATACTCCAAATAAGTTAATGCAAGCATGCTGTTTCCTTTTTTTGGTAGAAAAATATTTTTATTTAAAATTGCACATTTATAAAACTAACCTGTTAGTTTAAAAATAGCATTCCTTGAAAGTTTATCTATTGCTCATTCCATTTTTTACAATAAATTGAAGATCTGTTGGCGTTCGGCACAAGAGTTGGAATAACTGTAAAACTGACTGTAAAAAGTTATAATTTTGTCAGAATTAAACTCAACAGGCGACACAAAAGAAGCTTCAAACTCAAGTGTCAGAAGGGCAACAAAAGTTTAAAAAGAATGCTTGCAGGATTTACAACAAGCCTTGAAAAACCATCGCTGACGGGAGGAGCGTTTAAACGGAGGGACAGAAAACTCAGACGAGGACAAAGACAGAATATACACTCACCGGCCACTTTATTAGGTACACCTGTCCAACTGCTCGTTAACACTTAATTTCTAATCAGCC
>JARVJO010000165.1:1887702-1898352 GCA_031762555.1 Cynodonichthys magdalenae | reverse complement strand
AAAAAAAAATATATATATATATATATATATATATATATATATATATATATATATTTTTTTTTTTTTTTTTTTGTAGCCCCTTACATCTGAGAAGACTGGGAAAATTGCTGGCCTGAGTTAGTCATTAAAGTCAAAGAGCTAAACATACAAGCAAAGAGCTCAGTTAGCTCTTTGCCAACTTTTCATAATGACCGAGGAGTTGTTGTTATTTAATCTGTCTTACAGTGCGGTGCCTCCACATATATAGTGGTTATTATACTTTAATAGGACACTGGCGTGGCCACCTAAGCATACACTGAAGCCAATTAAAGAGTGAATCTGCATGCTAACAGGGAGGCAGACTTAATGCTGTTTCTCTTACGCACATTTTACTGCTTTTGGAAAACTGATAAGGTCTTTGCTCCTGTGTTTGGCCATGATGTGTACATGCTGAACATTACGATATAGCTTCCTCTGGTAATTCCCAATAATGAGATGACCTTTCACAGTTTCCAAAGTACACTTTTCAGCATCAGCAGGAAATTACTTCTGAATAATGCTGCATATTTATTTTCCTGAAAGAAAAGCTCACATGGCAGGGATTATGATCTGTCGTTATAGGCTGTTTATTTATTTCTTTTTTATATTTGTATTTTTTTTTTTCACATCCCACACCAAAATGTTGTGATTACTTTCCATTTACTGGAGACTGGTGCTCTGTAGAGGAAAACAGAGCAAAAACCATTTCTGGGACTCCTTCTAACCTCGCGCAGATTTTCTGACAGAGTGCAACAGTCGACATAATTCTCCCCTGACAGAATGGCAGCCACACCTCATGCTGATCAGCAGATTACTCGATGAGCATAATTTAAAGGATTTTTCAGCAGCTCAAAGAGCCAAAAGACTAATTCATCCCAGATCACGAACGCTTTACTGGCAAACATTTCTATACCTAGCAAAGAAATATTGCAAAGATGTGACTTTTTCTTTTCAAATGAGTCATAGGCGAAGGCAAATCATCTGACTTTAATAGACGTGTTTATTGAAAAGCCAATGGAAGAGCATAAAAATGTCTTGACGCCGCAGACGCAGCTCACTAGGAGTGTGAGCCTTAAAGAAGGTTGGCACTTTGAGCCAGTTCAGTTACGCCGTAAAATAAATCACAGACAAGCATTTAAAAAGAATTTTAAGTGGCAGACGGAGCTGCTTTCGAGGACCTCCTGCCTTACAAAGTATAACTAAAAGCCTAGCATTCTTTGAAGGAATACATATCACCTGTCACCCTTCATGTCAGATTTTTAAATCAAGACCATGTTATGATGAAAAACAGAAAAGCAGGATTATAGACATTTTGGTCAAACCTTATAAATGTTTTGTACAGTGTCATGCAATACTGCAATATCCCCTGAGATGTGTCAGTGCTAAAGTATGTTTTGAAGATGAGTCTACTAGAAAACCTAAGTTTATTTTAATGTCTTTACCGTTACCTGTGTTATAGCCATTTTTGGCTGGATAAGGTTGATTAGTTGTGGTAGCCATCTTTAATTAGGTTGACTCCAAAATGTATAATGACATGTATTATGTATAATGGTGTATAAGTTGAGGATGACTCTCAGCTACTATCACAGTAAATCTTAGCATAACAACGGTAAAATTGCTTGAGTTATAGCCAGTTTTGTGTTCTTTAAGTTTGCGTAGCTGTGGCAGCCATCTTGAACATGGTTGACTCCAAAACCTAATCAGTTGTAGATGTACATGCAGTAATTAATTTCTTACAGTTTCACCAAACTCTTTCAATCAGTTCATGAGATATTTTGCTAACAGACAGACAAAACGAACACTTTGATACATATGGGCAAAACCATTATTTGTCTTTTTGCTTTCGGCAGCAGGCTATAACAATTTTTGCTGCCACACTTCAGACTGTTTTAACAGTCACAAAAAGAGAGGTGGCACACATCAACTGTATCAAACACGCAGTGAAATCGCAGACCTGAGTCCATATTTGCTTGACACTGTTTTTATTAGCATGCAACCACAGCTTTTGCAATCTGCGTCAGCAACCCACCCCCTTTTCCCCTCTTCAACCCAAGCCAACTGCCTTTCTTTAATAGCAGGCCACGGCGTCTGGGCGTACTCTGTGAGCATAGCTAATCACCCAAGCTGAGCCGTGTTCTTTTGACGGAGAGGAATCCTTTTCCCCTCGTCGGGAGTGTTGCCGCAGATGAACTGCTGGTGCTCTGACACGAGCGGCAGGGTGGAGGGAGGTGGTGGTGGGGTATTAGTCACACATTTAAAGAGTTTGTCAATCACTTTCCCCACATTTTGCAGGAAATGCGCAAACAAAGTGCCCCACTAAATGGGGATAATTCTTTAGGAGCCTTTGCAAGGTGTGGGGGAGTTCTTCCAGCATTTCTGCAGAAATTTCAATCGCTTCATGCATATGTAGAGGTATGAATTCAGCAGTTTTTGCAATTTAGGGTGATATTCAAAGCCTTATAGTCCATTCTGTGGAGATATACAGCTTTGCAGGTTTCTCTGGTAATTGGTGCTAACATCTGAAGAATATGTAGGCATACACCATCTAAGATACTGCTCCCTTTCTGCAACAAAGGAAGAAAATGACTTCTATCACAGCTTCGAGGAATGAAACGGAATATTAAAAATTCAGGATTAGCATTTTAACATCGTAGTCAGGCACGGCAGATAGATGGACATATACTGCCGGAGATTAGTCGTTCTTTTTTTTTTTTTGTATCTCGCTAGCTGGAAGATAGAGGCATCCACAATGACCCTTAGTGAAGTAACAGAAGGAAAAAAAAAAGAAAGAAAACAGTGTACATTTTGATGGCATCATAAATCATAAGGCCTGTGGCAGGCAGCCCAATTGTGCTGTGAGGGCAGGTTAAAGCTACCGTCATCCCTCCTCTGATGTCCCCTGGCTGCGTCTGGAGAGAGAAGACGAGAGTGCGGCTGCTTTTCTCTTCTTCTTTTTTTTTAATCAACAATGATGGAAAAACGATAGACAGAAGGAGGTGTTTATTGTCACATCCTGGTCAATCCCTTTCCGGTGTTTTATGAAACAAATCAGACAAAGATGAGAGCAGCACACAGCCCCAGAGGTTTAACATGGTTGAGATGCACTGAAATGCTTCCTGGGAGGAAGACTCTGCAGCCTTTGAACTCAGAAAAAAAAGCACAATGTAAGGGCGGAAATAGGGGAAAAAAAAGGAAGAGAGTTTGCCAAAAAGAGAACCTAAGTCAGACTTAGTGTGTGGGTTCGGTGGAAATCGTCTTTATCCTGAGAGTCTTCAGGCTTAGCAATCACTGCAGACGTGGTCAGCCTGGGGTTCAGCTTTGGTTAAGATGGCTCCAGGGAGCATGGACAGAACGAGGAGGAGGCCCTGGCTGCTTTTCCTCGTCTTTTCTTGTGCTACTCATCCTCCCCGCCCACTCCAACAGCTGCTGACACGGGCTATCATGGGGAATTTTTACAGTCAGAAGGAAGGATTAGGCCTGAGCTCCACCACACATGGACTCAAACTGCCCCCTATTAATAAAACCTCCTGTGATGTTCTATATTCATCTGCACATTTTTTTTTGTCTTTTCTAAGTTCCAAGCAGCCAGTGGACATGAACACAGTGGCAAGCTAATCTTGCCTGGTATAAAAGTTAAGAGGGGGGGGGGGGATGGCATAAATTGAAAGAGGAAAGGGAAAAAAGTGCCCTTCTTCTTCTTTTGCATAATTTGGTTCCTATTAGCGACATCATTCAGTGTTTTTTTTTTCCCAACTATAATTTGGAAATCTGGGTTTGCGGCGCTAATCCAGCAGCATTACACTTTACCGAGGGATTACTGAGTGACAACTTCAAGTGAAACGAAAGATGTAAGGGCCTCTTAAGCCGTGTTCCTATTAAAAGCCACAGTGCGGCGTGACACTGTGGCAGGCTTCATTGCACACTTGCCAACTAGTTGGGGATATATATCCCCTGATAAACGCTCCAACGCTCAGAGGGATTTCTTCCCCCTTTTTTTCATAATATATTTCTTTATTTTTTTAACTTTAGCATTCAAGCGTTTTAAATTTTTTTTCTTCCCAAAGTGCTTTCATACTTATGTGGGTTATTCAAACTCTTCTCAGGGCCTCTTTCCATGTCAGCTTCCCTGATACTACTTTGCTGGTGGACCCATTTCAGATGCTGTCCAGGTGATGACTGCGCTAAAGTTTAATGAGCTTTGCTTTACTCCATCAGCCTTAAATTCTCTCAGGTGTTTGTGGAAATTAAAACACGTTAAATTGTAAATCCAATTAATTGCAGTCGAGGTTTTGTTTTTATAGCTTGACCGTAATATTAGCTTTATAATTACACTCGCCTCAGTTAAAGCGATTGTAATTCAGCTCAGACAAAATCCAGGCCATCAACAACCTTTATAAGCGTACGTAAAGAGAGAAAAAAAAGGTGGGGATCTGTGAAATAGCTATACTAATGAATTTTATCTCCTTGTTTTAATTCAAAGCTGATATTAGCTCTGAAAAACTTTAAGGACCAGGATACTTGATCCAAAGCTGAACAGCCAATGTGCAGTCACATGATTGTTCAACGTTTGTTGTTGCACACACCACTGAGCTCCTGAGCTTCCTGAGAAACCCCTCCTGCTGCGGAATATGTTTTTTTCCCGCCGGAAGCAACACTGTGAGAAAAAAAAAGCACAAAAAACAACAACAACTAAAACCTCGGGTATTTGACATTATTTTGGTCACAAATATGTCCCTGTTAAAACTCCACAGTTTTTGGCATGTTCCAGATTTGGCATGTCTGTTTTATCTCTATCCATTACTTTTTGGCCATTTAGCTATCTTTAAAAAATGTCTGCTTCTTCATACAGCAATCAGATTCTGGAATCAAGTAGTTGAAGCAAAATGCAGCATCTGAGCACTTTTTTTATGCAGAGTGTGGAGTGTGTAAAAAGTTCTCTCGGCAGGTTGTGACAAAGTGTGGAAGACTTGAGCCGCGAATGAAATGACTAGAGATGTGACGTTTGCAAATGATCCAAATCTTTTGAATGGCTCCTTATAATGAAAGATAGGAGCTTAGTTGTGGGAAATAAAGAGCCATTTGTAGTTTTATTTTTTTATTCCTTGTATTAACTTTATTTTTTCATTCTGAAAACACAGAGACAACCACTCCCACTTTGCTTTATCATGAAAATCCGCCAGAGACAGCAGAGGGGGTTTCTGCTTGAAGAACACATGGTTCCACCCATGTAACGTGATGACATCATCATGTAAACCCTATGTGATGATGTAACCAGGATCTCAATTGTTTTAAAACATTTAGTTTACAAAAATGCACAATTATTATATGCCATTATTAAAAAAAAGAAGATAGGACAGAAAAACCAAGTCGCTAAAAGTTTATTCACACCTGACAAATTAGGTCTGCTTTAAACACACCAGAGTTTGTTTCCCTCATTGGTCCTTTTAAGTGAACCCTGGTGTGGACCAAACAACCGGACCGAGACCCATTTTTTGAGGTCATCTAGGTCCGCTTCCAAACAGTGTTGCCAGATGGGATTTAAGTACATCAAAAAATAACATTTCTTCTATTGCTCCTTACTTTTTGGAATTTTTGTGACTTAATAACACGAGAAAGTGTCACTAGTCTTTTGCTATTCACTTTTTTGTTAAGTGGCCACTAGGGGTCTGAGAACTCATTAAATATAACGACAAAGTTGCTTAATTGGCAGAAATGTGTTCCACAACTCGCCACCTCTCATGTTAGACAGCCGTGTGTTGGGTTAAATAGTCATATCATGCTTTTAAATCCTTCCTTTTCACATTTAAATCATTCAGTTGGGGTCTTCATAAAATGGAACTTTAATTCTTTGGTCTGAATTCCTCCTTATTTTAAGTTTAAGTTTATCGGCCACTCTTTCATCAAGTTTCTGGTGTGTATCTGCAGCTGGATTGAATACTGTTCCTTTCAGAAGCCTGAACCCCGCCCCCTCCTGCTTCTAGACCAGTCCACTTCGGTTTGAGAGAGATTGTTACGTTTTCTAGCAATGCAGAAACACTTAATTTGCAATTAAATTGAAATATGTCAATAACAGAAGACTTGTCCATCCAGCCTTATATGTTGGAGCCTGAGTCTGAGCCAGGACAAGAGGAGAATTAAGATGAGGAAATTGTAGTCAGTAAGTCCAGACCTTATAGGGTAATTTCGTCACAAAATATATGTAATAGTTCCAAAAACATCATAGAAAATAGAAAAAACTGAATGAGCTGAAAAATTTGAACCAACAGAATATAAAAATATGTTTGTAGCACTAGGAGAGACTAAATTAAACTTTTTTGCACTCATAGAGCCTCCAAGTACACAACAAAATGTATTTAACAGCTAAAAAAGTGGATTTTGCACTGAAGTGGTCAAATTATCGTACATTAAGGGGATTTTTGGAATTAATGATCATATATCATACAGCGGGACAATTTATTGCACAAATAAATTAATTATCATAAAATCTGATAATTATTGTATATAAGGCTGCAATGGTTCCAAACAAATGCTGGTGCAGTTCGCTTCTGGTGTGAACACAGACCTGCCTCGGCATGAACCAACTGCAGGAAACACGCCTTTTTGGATTTCATGAGGCAGTATAATGGTAAAAAGGAGCGTTTCAGTGTTACTAACGCTACCACTACGCTACATACAATGAGCCATGTCTCTCGGAGCAACAAGGAGACATCATACCTCCTCTTTCTCAAAATACATTTATTTACTGTGATTGACATTTTAATAAAACTGTTTATATTATCCTGTGTAAAGAAACAACAATCAAGCAAATGGAACTAAGCACCTTTCTTTCTGAATCTGTGCTCTGTAACTCCCCTGTCATTTTTGTCCATGGGAGCAATGATAGTCAGTCAGTGTGGCTTTTTTAATAAATTTTATACCCCTTCCAAAAAACACAATGTGAATAAAAAACTGCACCAAAACAGACCAAAAAAAAAAGTCTGCAAGCGGATCAACGAACACCTTAATATTTATTCTTTCATTTTTCAGTTATTCTGACCTTTGGTTTGACCTTGAGGTGAATATATGTGGTCATTCCTACCTGGGAGGATTAGAAGCTGTTTTGAATGTAAAATGTTTGTGTTTCTGTGTTGACCCTGAGGCCTGAACAGGAGTGAGTCAAAAGAGGAGCAAATAATGGCTGCACAAAAATGTACAAGTGCTATCACTGGGAGTTTAAGGACAGAAGTAACAACTTTTTCTTGAAGGTTAATTTAAATGTTAAATGTTACACATAAATGTTAAATCCTAAATCTAAATGTCTCTGCAGTCAAAAAGTGGGAGTTTCTTGGGTGACGGTGTAGTTTGGGGTAAGCTTGGTTGGATGGACTTGTGGGGGAAGTAAAAAAAAGGTAATGGCAATTTTAACGTGAACGAGTAAATATAATATATTTTTCTATGTATTTATAGTTTAAAATAGAACAATGTCTCAAATAAAAATAATTGTATGACTAGTCTCATAGGGTTACTGTGTTTTTGGGAATAACTTTCATAAGCTTAAAACAAGTAACTATATCTCTCAACCCCTAAATGTCCATATAGGTGGCTGTTGCAAGTTTCTAACAAAATTTCTAAGCCATACAAAGAGATCAAAGAGGCACACAAGAGAGTTGAACAACCAGGGGTTGAAGTAATATCTAAAAATGTTTTTTTTCTCCCCTCACACTGACCTGGATATGAAGCCGGTTCAGGACGCATCACTTCCCTCCTCTGCTTGCAGACTAGATCCCAAGAGATGAGACAAAGTAACTGTTCAATCCCAGGTAATTAACTTCACCACGACCCAGGGAACACTCGCACCAGACACCACAATCCTTTAAGCACAACACCACATTAGTCATAGCCCACAAGACCTTGCAAATGGCAGGACAAAAACAAAAAGCATTCAAGGGATTCTTCTACCTCACATAATCACCAGCAAAGTGAGAAAATGGATCTATTAGCCCGGATCATAATACCCATGTGTGTTATAGGTACAGAACAAAAAGGAGATGAATTTGCTCTAACTATCTCACTTTGTAGATTTTCTTTCCAGTGTGGTAATTTCTCAAGGCAGAGCTATAATATAATGACTTTAGGCAGCTTAAAGCATCTAAACACGATGCAGATGAGAAAAGCAGAAGGTATTCAGTGCTGAATCAGGTCCTTCGTGTAAAACAGGCAGGTGTTGTTTGGATGCATGTAACAGCTAAACAAATGATGGAGAAATCTGTAGAGCTCATTATCAGCTGGTGTTAATGGAAATTTACCAAATTTCAATGTTAAGCATTCCAAGTTTTTGCCTATTATTTAACAGTTTCCTCATGTGGATTATACACATGTATTTTCCTGCATATGATCAATCAAATCATGTTTTTTATAAATATAAAAGGCAAAATGTGTTTAAGGCCTCACATGATCTTTTACATTCACTTTTAGTGTGAAGAACTCCCCATGTGGCAAGCTCACACCCAGATTCCTGTTTTTTTCATCTCATTTTAAATCTTTTCTTGTGAAATAACCATACATAAAAAAACAGGAACTTGGCAAGTCTAAATGTCAATCATCTCACATGGAATATTCAGCACCATAAAACCTAGAATACCATCCTAAAAGTGACTAAAACTTGCTATACTTTAACAGATTGTGTAGGTTTACTAAAAGGGTGAAAGAGTCTATTCTTAGATGGTTTGTATTTTTTGTTACCATGTCCTGTCCAGCAATATGAAACTCAAAATGGCATTTCACCATGATGCTTTACTGGACAAATATTTAAAAATTTATTATAAAGTATTTTGGGATTATTTTGATATCATTGACTCGGAGACAGAAAAAGTAAACAAAGAAGAGAAAAAGGAGAAAAGTGAAGAAAAATATTAAAAGGGAAACAAGAACATATGTGAAAGATGTATTAAGAAAACACAATACAACACATTTTTAATCTGCCTCTACACCTGCAAAAAGAGAGAAAACAAAAACACAGCAACAAAATATAAATGTATATAATAATAATTAGATCCTCACTGAAAAGTATGCAGTGAATTTTATGAGTAGAATATAAGAATAATATATATATATATATATATATATATATATATATATATATTTATACACATACATACGTAAATACATAAATACACAAACAAATTTAGTGACCAATGCAACCCCAATATAGAATGTATCTATGGAACACGTGGATCTGAACAGCTGTTTGTGTGCGGTTGTGAACATGCATGTAGATATAAGATTTCTCCATTGGAATGTTAAATAGGGACCATGGAGACCCACAGACACGACCTCCAAGGCCTGAGGCAGATATAAGAGAGACCAGAGCCAGAGGCCCCGAAAGGAACCCCAATCACGGAGCCCCCAGGGGCCCCACCACAGGAACAGCCGCCCACCCCCTAGAGTGGACCAGAGGAGAGAACCAGTAGAGTTCCCCCAGTAACCCCACGCAGTAAGCCCCCAGGGCCCCGCCGGCACCCACTACGCCAGAGAATATCCGGCCATGGACACAGAAGCCCGGGTTCCCAGGGTGCACCACCCCCAGCCAAGGCCCGACAGGGCCAGAGGGCCCAAGCCCCACCAGGCAGTCAGATGTTGCAGATGAACCAGAAGAGGGGGCAGCTTGAGTCCCAGCCTGACAAATATCCATGCACACACACACAATCACACATTCCTGCCCTCATCCTCATGCCCTGTCAATCAAAGACACACAAGATGGACATCATATTCCACTCACACTCCCCGTACACACTCTATACCCCCATGCACCAGGACATGCACCCATCCCCTACATAGAGCAGCCCACATTCGAACCCAGGAGGTAGACCTATTCATTCCGGGGTGTACAATAGGTCTAGGGTGTACAATAAATTGGGGCCCAGGTGGCTATGGCAAATGGAGGTGTAAAATTATTGCTCCTTGTAACGCATCTGCACTCAAAAAGCCCTACATGAGTGGAGTTGAAATGGAAAGGGTGGAGGGATGTGGGGAGGGATGAGGAGAAAAATTACCTGGGGAGCAAAATGCCCTCACAGAGAGTCAGCTCCCCCACTGACCCTAGTAGACATCCCTGTTCCCCTAGACCCATCCAGGGAGGGAGGCCCCCAATATCTCTGCCTTTGGACAGACCGCCAGGCCCAGGGAGCCCTAGGCCACAGATGGACGAGCTCAGAGGGCCGCCAGGAACCAGGACCAACAACCCACCCACCCCAGAGCCATCTAGACCCCAAGACCCGACCCCCAGCCCCATGGCCACCCAGCAACCCCAAGATGCCACCAAACCCCAACAAGGAAGAGTCAGCCGAGAGTTCCCACCCAGCTGCCGTCACGGCAAGGAGGTCACCAAGAGCAAACCCCCACCAGATCAAAAGGAGCCAACCAGCCGACCCAGCACAACCCCCACAACAGGTGGTCCCCCCAAGAAGGACTAGACCCGCCAGGCTCCAGTAGCCCACACTGGAAACCAGAACCAGGACCGCCCAACGATGCCCAGTCCCCACCCCAGAAGAAATTATATACCCACTCAACATTTGGACAACTCTCAGAACATATAACACACTAGACACCCAGGCTGAGTTGAATTACCCCCTCCCATGGGCTACTGACCCTGCC
>JARVJO010000165.1:1848739-1864904 GCA_031762555.1 Cynodonichthys magdalenae | reverse complement strand
CACCTTTTGAATGCAATTACTGAAATAAATCAAGTTTTTCAAAATATTCTAATTTACTGGCTTTTACCTGTATGTATGAACACATTAGTTCACTAGTACTTTCTGAACAAAACTTGTCATGTTTGTGCACCAGTTTGAATCTACGTTATCTTAGAGGGAGCCATGAGTCCTCCAACATTGTCACTATTACACTCGAACAATTCTGATTTCACCAGACTCCTCTGAGACCTGGTGGCTGGAAAACCTGGATTGCCTTCTATTTTCAGCACTCCCTTAAAATGACCTTTAATTTCACTGTTTTATCAAAGCACAGGAATCTAGCGGAGACTGAGAGAGAATAAATTGAGTCGGAAAATACAAAAAAGAAAAGCAAAAGAGGTGGTGTAGCTGAGTGACTGTGCTGCTTTAACAAGAAAGAAAAGAAAAGTCTCTTGCCACCAGCGTACAGTAAGTAATGCAACACCAGTGGTTTCCGCAGCAGATGTCAAATAGCATTCCCGTGGTTGTGAGCAGACGTACTTAAAACAAGATTGTCAGTTATAGCTGGGGTGATGAAAGCCTTTTTGCAGTCCACACAGCAGAGCGGTGGACCACATAGAGGCGTTGGTGGCGTCCTCCATATGGACACCATGTGCATGTGGGTTATGCCTGCAGTTAAACTATGGCAAGGAGTTTAATTTCAATGAATCATTGTTTTATACAAAAAAAGGCAACAAGTTCACGGGTTATTTGGTATGAGCAAAGCGCAACCTAGAACACACAAAAAAGATAGATTTTTCAATAAACAATAGTTTGTGGGGGAGAGAAAAAATGTTGATAATGGCATGCAGCTGAGTTATTATTATCCAAACGGCCGTTCTCCTGCAGCTGCAGCAGACAGCACAAGGTCCTTGTCATTGTCCAGGAGTCAGGTGCATGAAAAAGAAAAATGGGGAAATTAAACGTAAATCAAATTCTCTTCACTGGGCCTGGAGTGCTCAGCTGCTTCGCGGGAAGTTTTAGAAATATTTCTTTCATTCTGCACCCGTGTGCCCATAATTCAGAGGTCCTTCTCAAATCTGACTGTGGTAGGAATTCACAAACGCAGCCAGCTCCTTTATTATTTCTGAAGAGGGGTTGCAAGGAAGCGAGCCGCGCAGAGGAAGGAGGGAGTGTGTGTGTCTGTGTGTGTGTGTGTGTGTGTGTGTGGGTGTGTGGGGGGGGGAGTTTATCAGAATACCAAAGACAGCAGCTCCTGTTGTTCTGAGTTCGATCAGCATATTCCTGGCACAAGCTTCAAGTGAGACATCTGAGTCCAAACTCTACGTGCCTGCTGCTTTTATTTCCTTCTGCAAAGCTTGTTTGATGTTTTAAATTAAACACTATGAATCGTTAAACAATGTTTGTGCATTTTTTTTTCTTTTTTGCCTGCCACCAGTGTTTTTTGTTTTTTTTTGTGTTTTTTGTTTTTTTGCAGGTCCGTGTCTGTTAGCAATTTCTCTCATGAACCAAATTTTAAGGAGACCTTCAGAAAGTAATCATATAATGCACATCCACAACTCATTAGGTTTTAGAGACCATCCAATTCAATTAGCCACGGCTGCCAAATTGTCCTCGCCAACACTAAAATTGATCAAACTCAGCCCATGTTACAGATATTAGGCTAAAATATGATCTAGTAGTAGCTGAGACTTTGCACATAAGAATGCACAAAACATTATATTCATGATTTAATCAAAACAGCTGCAACTCCTTAATTTCTCAACATGAGATGAACGTTATCTAAAACTCTGACACCGAAGTCTGGCACTATGTTTTCCTTCAAGGAATGCCAGGCCTTTAAGTGTTTTCAAAATCAAATCCAAATGGGATTTAATGTTCATCAAAAGGACCAATTTGAACGGGCCACCTTTTGTTTTAAAAATACCAGGAGGCCTTGTGGGTCTGCTGTAAACTGGCTTTTATAGATTTTATTCCTGCCTGTGCATACAGTCTTTGGGAATATTGTCTATGGATTTTAAAATGGGGGGCCTCAGCTGTTTTTGAAACCTTTAAAGGAATGATAATTAACCAGCCGTGTGGCCTGGGAATCTATTGTCAGCAAATGCAGAAAACTGCGCTGTGCTGCACTGCAGTGTTGGAAAAAAAAAAAATTCAGGCTTTGATCTGCCGGCTTCAGGAAGAAGCTCTGACAAGCTCTGTTGTCACTTTTTAGCCCTGCAAAAAGAATTGCGGGCCATGATGGAAAAGGTTCAAAAATACGCCACCAAATCCCAGCTAGCGGGTCATCTGCCCCGTTATCTAATATGATCTAATCTCCTGTTTTTTCTCTCCCCTGGCAGAGGACACATGGGCAGACAGCAAAACATGTCAGGGATATTGGATATGTTATGGTGGTGTTTGCTAGAGGTGTCTACCTCAACTTTTCCTTGGACTCTGATGAGCTGAGGGACCGTTATTCCCCAGGTGATTCTGGCTGAGATTAACTCGGCTGATTCTCAATGTGTCATTTCCAAACGTGTGTGTGTGTGTGTGTGTGTGTGTAGCACCAGAACTAGTAATCTCACAGAGGAATTGGTGAGGTTTTTTTTATCCCTACTTTTTTGTTGTTGTTGTAGATGTGGGACATGGATACAGTTTGTTGCTGTATACACACAAAAAAGAACAACTTTGCACCTCTAAATTATTTTCTTGCCCTAACACAATCTTCAAATTTTTTTTTACCCTGCTGTTTTTATTGAAATAGGAGGGGAGATATAAAAAGGTTTCAGCAGCAAACGTGCTGAAACAAGGAGGCAGCAATATATTACTCCATCAGATGAACAGAGATTGAACTGCTGCCTTGAATCTCTTGTCTCAATTATTTGTTGAATACCGCTGACATTGAGGATGCCTTCAAATTGTGGCAAGTGTTAGATGAAACTCTTTGTTCAAGCAAAGAAAAGGAGTTTATTTAGCAAGTTCCAATGAGGTTGTTGAAAGGAGCTAAGCAGTGGCAAAGAACAAGGCAATTATAAAGGTTACTGTAATGAACCTAAAGTGAAAGAGATCTGATTTTAATCGGTTGTTTCCCTTTTTCCTTTGCTATAAATGCTGAAGTGCTGAAAAATTAATTCAATAAATCATCACTCTGATTTATTCTAATTGCTACAAAGAAAAAAAAGTCAAAGGGAAAACATTAGGAAGAATTTTAAAGTTTTGAAGCTTTTTAGTGAAAGATGGAGCTTGTTGAAACTGCTAATACAGTATATTTTTATGATCCAGTAAGTGGTAAGATCTTTAAAACAAATGGTTGGCTTCCTTCCTAAACAAAACAAAAACAAACAGGTCTGTTAAATAAACATATCAGTTTTTAACAAAAATTAGACGCAAAAATTCCAACAGGAAGAATGATGAATCGCAATTACAACAATGAACAATTGGATATCTGTGAATTTTGCACTTTTATACAGTTTATAAAATAAGACACTCATTGACAGCTTAAAAAAATCAACACAAAACTAAGTATTAAATTACTATTGAGCTTTATAAAATATAATTTTTTGATTAATCTTGAACCATTCAGTCCTGCTCTCTCTTTTAACCACTGATAGATCTGAATCTATGGGGAACGTTTTGGTTGGCTGGTTTGTTTTTTCTCCTGTTTATTATGTCTCACATTCAGATCTTAACATGATCTTGATAAAATGTATAAAAGGTCATTTGGTGACAAAATTTGAGTATACAGTATATCATATGCCTAAGGAGGAAAGAAAGGAAAGTAGATGGTGGATAGTGAGCAGGTAGGTGAGGGTCCAGGTGAGTATGAAGGCTTACTGCAGTTTGGAGGTAAGTCGATTGAATCTGGATTACAAGAAAGCTTATAAAGGTTTTAATGAGAGTCGCTTTAAAGCAGTGAACACAACAAGGAGAACACAGGTCAACAATAAAGGAGACTACAAAAACTATGAGCACTTACAAAGACCAAGATCACTATAGTGACTTCAACAGTCTGGCAGAGAGCTCTGTCTTTTATCTTGCACTTGATTGAGAGGTGATGAGTTGACCACTAGAGCCAGAGAGGGAAGCAACAACAGCACCTGCTTGGTGAAGAAGTCTTGCAAAATAATTTTTGAAGTAACTTTAGCTTATGCCGTAATTTGTAGTTATTAGCGAATCCAAACATCTTGTTAGCTGGACAGCATCCTCAGAGCCTGGTGCTGACTGGAACACCCCTCCATTCCCCTTGTGAGTAAACTCATTGGAGTTTGCAAAGAGTGATTGCTTTACTACAATTTCACTCATAGAGATAAAATCCCCCCCCTGCAGCGTTAAAGTGACAGAGCTCTCCTCTGAGCCCCTGATGGATGGCTGGCATTATTTTTATCACAGTAACATAATCGGCCTATGCGGCCTCTGAATGCGTGCCGTGTTCCCTGTTAACTAAAAATACAACCATGTAATATTTCATACTGTACACATGAAATTGGAGGTGAAAGATCGTTTACTAAATTAAATATGCATGACTTATTAGAGATCTACTGCACACAAATATCAGTCAGGCGACAGTCCAGCAGGAGCACCTGGTTTATGTTGCACGCTGTCGGCCTGTTATTTCACTGTAATCAAGTGTTTTAATGCATAAGCATTGAAGCACACTTATTTCTATTCTGTTCACAAGTTTTATTAATTTTTATGCCCTGCAGGTATGGAAAGAAAAAAGAAAAAAAAATCTAATTATTCATCAAGATAGTGTGCTATGACTTTGGTGGTACAGTCTCTAAACTTCAGTTATAGTTTAGCTTCAAACCTCAAGTGAACAAATGTTTTTATTTGTTATATCTCTTTAAAAATGCTGTTTAAGTAAAAACAAACAAACAAAAAAACTTTCTAGCTTTGAAGTTGACTTTTTAATTTGTATTTTGGTCTGCCTCTTAATAGTGTGGTGGCCGATGGTGGCACTAATGTCATAATTCTCCCATTCTGAGGCGCATCTGAGAGTGACTTGTTTTGCTGCTGTCTGTTTAAATGTAAATGAGACACTTCACACCAGAGCAGTCCATTCCAGTTTGATAGAGGGGTTTATGACTGTACAGCAGTGCAGAAACTTTTTATTTTAACAAATTAAAAGATGTCAACAACAAAAGACTTGTACATCTAACCTTACATGTTGGAGCCAGAGTCTGACCCAGAGCCAAAGGAGAGTGAAGACAACAAACCCGCAGTACTGTGGATTCTCAAAAAATTTTAAGTCGGAAGTCTCTACCCTTTTGTTAGCAGTGTTGCAGCAAATACTGTGAGGTTATAGTTCAAAAAAGGAAGTATAAAAAAACAGAACGGGTTGAAAATATGACTCAAATACTGTAGAATATAAAGACATGTTTGCATCACTCCTGTTTTCGGCCCTCCTAGAGACTCGAAGTACGCAACTAAATTAATTTAAGGGATGAAGTGGATTTTGCCTATGTCTCCTTTAACATTTTGTTTGTTGTTGGTTCCATTTACATTTCCTACAGTTTATTCATCAAAATGTGGGCATTTTTCCTTAGCTTAGATCAGTGGTTCCCATTTATAGTTTGTGTAAAAAAAATCACCAAGACCAGTTCATTTACATAATTACAACTCTGTATGTCTCAGTTCTGATTTGTTTTTCTTTTCTAAATATAAGTTTGTAGCTGTTCACTTAATTTGATTATTATTTTGATAAAGAGAAAAAGGTTAAATGTATCTTTGGGAGAGGTGGGGAGCAGTGAGGGATGGAGGTGGGGTGTGCTTAGCATGGCTTGGACGTATGAGAGGAGTGCTTTGAGGAAATTAAGTTGGGAGCCACTGGCTTAGATTATTTTAAAGTTCACATTGTAACTTTGAGTATCACCTGCAACATTTCTTCAAAAATATTCTAATTTATTCAATCATCGCAGTGTTTTTAAGAAGAATGATTTTTTTCAGAACTTGTTTTAATGTTAGTATTTGTTTTTAAATGTCAAAATTTGTTTTGATTGCTTCATAAAAATGAACCTTTTAGGAGCTACTCCAGGTCATAACTCTTAAAATTAGCCTCATTTAAGATTCTTTCCTCTGCCCCTACAGATTAACAGGTAAAACCAGAGGGCTCCAACAAAATGCTTGCAGGTTGTTCATAGAGATAAACCTCACACAATTTAGAATCCTTCCCCAAATTAGTGGCAAATGCATAATTCAGTAGGAGGGTGAACATCATCTGGGCTGAAAGCAGGCACTAATGAGATGTGGGCAATCTGGATCCGAGGTAACTGCCCTCCTCTGTTGCTTTTATTCTTTTTTTCCCCATCTCACTCTTTCTTCTCTGTGTTTAATGTCTGCCTTTCTCCCTTTGGTTTTGTTTGGCTAAATCAACTCCAACACCCATAAACATGAATTTGCTGAGCAGAATGGGAAGCTGAACACATGGCGCATCACAAGAAAGTCAGACATTTTTTATCAGAAATGGGGCCAAGTGGTTTGCAGCAGACAGTTTTCTTTAATTAAAACACTGCAACACTGGTTCAATATTTGACTAAAGGTGCCCATAAATCATAAACTGAGGAAAATAACACAAAATACATCATAATCTGACCCTCCGAGAAAAACTGAGATGCTTGTTGTGTATTTGATTAGTCTCTGAATATGGTTTAAATTACTATGATTTATGTTTAGTGCATGAGACTAAGCAGGTTTCTGTACTTCTAAAGTCTGGTGAGTATACTCAAGTATATGCAAAAAGGATTTGGAAAATAATGTTAAGCTAATATGTGTAAAGTTTTAAACCCTTTTTCCCCTTTCATGGCATTACAATGATAGTGTTAAGTTGCATTAATTTCAAAGTACTTGACTGCAAAACCAAACATTCTAAAAGTGTCTAAACATGGTGAACAAGTATCTTCTGCCAAAACAACAATTTCTGAATTTGAAGTGTTCCTCCAGATTATAGCACGGTGGCTCAGATGGTAGAGCTGATGGCTCTCAACAAGAAGGTAGCTGGACTGAATCCTGGAGACCTTTCTGGGTAGATTTTGCATGTTCTCTCCTTGCATGCATGGGTTTTCTCTGGGTACTTCAGCCTCCTCCCACCAAAATCATGACTGTTAGGTTAAATGGTAACTCTAAATTGTCCCTAGGTGTGAGTGAGAGAGTGAATGGTTGTTTGTCTCTATGTGTGGCCCTGTGATGGACTTGCGACCTGTCCAGGGTGTCCCTTGCCACTTGCACTTTGACTGCTGGATATGGGCACCAGTGACCCCCGTGGGAATCAGTTGTTGGTGCTAATTTGGTACCAGTTTCAGACTAGTTGCTACTTCCAAGCTAAACAGTGCTGCTATGGATTTTTATGTAACATTATTTTTACTGCAATGCATTGGTCTGAGTTCCACTTTATTGTAACTCCACAAGCCCGTCTTTCACCCCTGTTCTGAGGTGTATTTTAGAGCACCTTTTTATGATACCAGCCCTTTAAACCCAAACAAGTTGCTTCATGCCCAAGCCCCATCTAGCTTTTAATAGCAGGGGTAACATCTATAGCAGTGCAGAAATGTTTTATTTACAAATTAATTAAAAGATGTCAACAATGAAAACTTGTGCATCCACCTGTCCAAGGCAGCACGACTGCTCAGTGGTTAGCACCAATATCTCACAGCAAGAAGGTCTTGGGTTCAATCCTGGGGTCTTTCTGTGTGGAGTTTGCATGTTCTCTTTGTGTTTGTGTGGGGTTTCCCCCACCCACAAAAACATACAACAGGTTGCCTTCAGGCCCAGGCCGCCCTTGAAAAAGAGATCTGTGATCTCATTGTGGTTTGCCTGGATAAATAACAGTAAATAAATAAATAATCCAGCCTTACGTGTTGGAGAGTCTGAGCCATAGCAAGAATAGATTTAAGATGACAAAATTGTAGTTGGCAAGTCCAGTCCTTATCTGGCAGTTCTATTACAAATTCTGTGATGTAGTAGTTCAGAAACGGGTTGAAAATATAACCCAAAAAGACTATAAGGGTATCAATGCAGCACCAGAAGAAACTAAATTAAACTTTTCTGCACTCCTAGACTCCAAGTACACAACAAAATGCATCTAAGAGCTACAGGCCTGCATATAAGCTGTTTCCCTGCTTTGGCATACCTGATTTAAATAATTAAAGGGGACCTTTTATGCAAAATTCACTTTTTTACATGTTTTTATGCTTTAATTTGGGTCTGTCCTGCTCCCAGAAACAGTCTAAGCGCCAAAAAAATACTCCCAGTTTTCCCTGTGGAGACTCCAGGTGGAGACTCCGCCCACTTCTTCACAGGACAACCACGGTAGTTCTACTCCTGTTTTCACTTTTAACTCATAAGAAGTCAAGGAAGGGTTACTCCCCTACAAATTTGGAGGGTGTAGAACTCTCCCTGTCAGTCAGTTAAATTCTTGGGTGTCTATCTAGACAGGAAGTTTAATTGGAAAATACATGTAAATGAAAATTGTAAGAAGGCAGCAATGTGCCTACACCAGTGCCATAGAATTGCAGGTAGTCGTTGGGGTGCTACTCCAAAGGTTATGAAATGGATCTATACAGCCATAGTTCAACCCCTGCTATGCTTTGCTGCTTTAGTGTGGTGGGTTCGAGTCCAAGTTGGGGTGGCAAGAGTGATGCTCACCCATGTGCAACAAATGGCCTGGCTGAGCATCACAGGTTCCACCAGAACAACACCCACAGCAGCCATGGAAGTCCTACTGGACCTGGCTCCACTAGATTCACACACCTTAGGGGAGGCCGCATCCAGTGCAGTAAGGCTACGCCAGTCTGGCAGGTGGAAAAACCTATCTGACTCACAGCCCACTAGAATTTGCGACTGGGCAGTTGCTGCTGTTCCAGTAACTGCAGGACCTGGAGAAAGAATGGTCAAAAAATTTTTTTGAGCCAAGTTTTAAGACAGAGATTGAAGACAGGTCTGCCTGGATTAATATCTCTATGACTGACATGTCTCCCAATCATTTCTACAGTTTCACAGATGGATCCCTCCTGAAGGGGTCAGTAGGTGCAGGGGTGCTGATTATGCAAAACCATTGTAAGAGAGAGTACAAATACTAACTAGGTTGTTTTGCAACTGTGTCTCAAGTTGAGATATATGCAATCCATTAGTGTGTGGCATCTCTCAAAAACCTTCAGTGTACACAGAAGGAAATATTCATCCTAACAGATAGCCAAGCTGCTAATAGAGCTCTCCAAGGTCCACACTTTACATCATTACTGGCTTGGGAGTGTGCTGAAGCAGTCAACCAACTGGGGAGAGATAACAGTGTTACTGTTAAATGGGTACCAGGACATACAGGCATTTATGGTAACGAGAGTGCTGACTGTCTTGCAAAAGCTGGCAGTCAGGCTCACTTAAAAGGACCACAGCCTGTTGTAGGTATCTCAACAACAGTCTGTAGGACTGCCCTACAGGCCTGGATTAGACGTCAACACTTAATCCGCTGGAGGGAGCTGACTGACTGTAGACAGGCACGGGAACTGATTAATGGCCCAAATATAAGATTTGGGAAAGCTCATTGCCCTGACAAGGAAAACTCTAAGCACACTGGATGGAGTCCTACTTAGGCACCATCTGCTCAACCACCACAAAATGTGATGGAACTCCATGACAATGGTCTGTGTGATGCCTGTGGCATTGAATTAGAGACCTCTTTGCACTACTTAGACCACTGATTGTCTGTGAGTAGTCAAATAAAAATTATTCTTGGGGACCCCTTTATGGATCCAGAGAAGCTCAGAATACTGAGTGTTTCTAACCTTGTGTCCTTCATCCAATGGAAGCAAAGGTTTGAATAAAGACCAGTGTCTTTTTGGGGAGAGCAATGGGCCCACTAATGAGGCCCCCACTCACATGGGTTCTTTATCCATCCCCACTCACCATAAACCATTTGCTCCCATTTTTACAACAGTCATGGAAAACTGAGATGCGTGGTTTAATTTTATTTTTATTTATTTAAATTTTTATTTTTTATAGCAATGGCCTCGCATCATTGACAAAAAAGTTGTCGTTTTTGTAAATAATTTCACAATGAACTACTTTGGAAACTACTAACAGCCCACAGCAGGATTTACCCAAGGACTTTAAGCTGAAGGAAACTTCTGTCCCTAATTCTACAAATTCTACAATTCTACAAATGATGGCATGGTGGTGAAAGTGGTGTGTTGTGAGTTTAGTGTTGCTGTTGCTTTGTTATGAACATGATTTGTCATAAACTAATGTTAACGGCACTGCCAGGATTGACTGCCAAGAAGGCGAGCTGCTTTGTGTGGTGCTGGAGCACGAACCACTTTCCCCTTCCCACCACTTCGGCCTGGGGAAGCACGTTTGCCTCTCCAGGCACCAGTCTGTCGCTCTGACCTGGGGTGGTCCGCGTGGTGCATCGTCGTCAACAGATCCGGCTGTGCACAGTGCAGCCATCCCCAGAGCTTGGTAGGGACAGACTGGATGACCAAAGTCAGATGCCTTGGTGCCGGGAGACCAGAGCGAGGGGCGGTCAGGGTCCGCGACTAGCAGCCTGGAGTCTTTCGTGCCATAGCGTTCGTTTCATAGGGGCCTCCAGCACCACAGCACTAGTGACACAGGAGCCTCAAGGTTGTGAGTTGCGGACCGTGACCGACTCTTGGTTCATCTTTGCCGTCTTCAGGAATCTGCAAAGGATGTGCATTTGCCTCCCCATCACCAAGGCGCCTTTCGGTCAGATGCTCCAATCTGTCCCTACCAAGCCCTGGGTGTGGCTTCACTGCAAGCAGCCTGTCTACTACTTTTGTAACATGGTGCATCTGCTTATACTAAACATTTATTTTTACGTTTCTGAAGTGCTAATATAAATGCTATATTGGGAGGGTGGAGTTAACATAAACAAAAGTTTAGAAGGGGGTTGCCAACAGCACCTTATTTGCATAAACTGCTTGTTCTGAAGAGAGCTCAGAACAGGCAGAACTGAAAAGGTGAAATCTCACTATCTGAGATTCATTTTGTGAATTAAATCAAATGAACATGTTTTGTATAGCCCACAGATGTATTCTAACTAGTTCTAGGACCCCAAACCTCTGCTCTGGAGCCTAGTCACATGAGCTTTTTAAATTGCTCTAGTCTCAAAGATACGTCTTCCCTGAGACACTGTTTTACTGTTTGAAAGTTGACTGAAGTTTAACGGTGATGGTGAGATGACGAGAGTGGTAGACAGTAACTCGACACACCACAGACCATACACTCCTCACACATCACCTTTTTCCACCCTGCCCTGGAAATGCTGTATACCAAGGTATTATCTAAAGACAATATGTCAGTATGAATAAAATCAATGCCACTCAACCTTAGTGTCATGTGTCTGAAATGGTTTCAGAGCAAATTTTCATTGAACTTGGAGACTGCTACATCAAGAGGGTAGCAGACAAAAAAATTCTACTTTATTCTACTTTAATTGAGAACTTTAGAAAACCCAGTTTATTTTGATGATGATATGGAGACTTTGGAATCTGGAATGTTTCTCTTCTGATGTCTCTCACAGGAAGCCTTATTTTTGCGGCACCACTCCAAATCTAAGACGTTTGGTTTACTTGACCAGCAGTCCTAAGAAAAGTTGTTGCCTTCTTGTATTCCACATCTCAACATAACCTTTTCTTCTCCTGTTCACTGCTGTTCACTGACATTTCTTAATCACTTAACTGTAATACATTGCTACAACCTGAAAGTGTTTTGCAATCTTCTTCTGCTGGGGGCATCTGCTGCCTAACGTTTACAGATGCTGATTGTTGGTTGAGGTTTAAAGAGTCAGAGTATTTATAAAGGTTTTGGAATTTGCATCACCTGGCCTTTCCTAAAGTCAGATGACTGCAAACGAGACACAGCCTAAGACTCTAATTAGGGCTATCTTAGTCGACTGAGAGCTAAAATGGTGTCAGCATCCAAACACTAATGCACATTTTTTCTTGGTTTAAAACCTAAAATTTATGAGAAATGAAGCTGACATGTCATAAAATGTGATAGTTTTTTGCTTAATTAGCACCATGCTGCAAACATGACAGACAGTGCAGATCTAAGAACAAATTTCCAGCATAAATTAAAGTCTAATCATTCCATTTTTTCATTTGATTGTGAATACATTTGATTTAAGTACTTTACAATATGCTTTCTGTGTCAAGCATATAAGCTATATTGATTGAATAAAACAAAATCAAGTTTGACATAATTTTACTTTATTATTTTTGTTGTAGAGTTGTGTTTATTGTGTAAGGCAATAGGATCTATATTAGATTTGATTCATTAATGCTCTGCTACAAATCAACACTGATATGTTCTGACCTCACCAAAAAAAAAGGAAAAATAAGAGGGCAAATTTAAAAACCATAGTTATAAAAGCTGAAAAATTGTTATTGACTGTGTCTGTAGGTATGCTTGTCTCTGTATTGTTAGCAAAATATCTCTTGAAACAGTGTATTATTTATACTGCAAACTGTAAGAAACAATTTACAACTCATCAACTTTTGAAGTCTACATAATTCAGATGGCGCAACAGCTAACCGACTTTAGCAAACAGAACATTGGCTATAACACAGTTGTTATTGTGCAGCAGATGGACAAGCCTTAATTAAGCTGAAATTTTAAGTAAATTAATTCCCTCGCCGTTGTAATGCATTAAACTATTGAAGTGTTTTTTAAAGCATAAAGAAATGCACCTACTAACAAGTTGAGTTCATATGATGTAATGGGTCGTTCGTATGGGATGGTCATTGTTGGACAAGTTTACTGAGGTCAGTAATTCCATCAAATTACTGTTTTCAATGTTGCAAATAAAGGCCAAAATTATTTACCTGTTGATAAATGTATTATTTATTCAATGTGTCCTAGAGCTTCCTCTCCTATGTCTAAAACACCTCCAAATAACCTTAAATGACCTTAACTGAACTATGTCTTCTCAACTTGAGCTTTATGAATCCCCATCTTATTGTGGTAGAGGGGTTTGAACATTTCAAAAACACAGGAGGTAATGTTGTCCATTGCAGGACTGCCTAGGTAGGGTCTTCTATGGCAAACTAGTTCTGGAAAAGAGACCAGACTAATTGTGTTTCAGTAAACCTCACAGTGACCACAAGATAAAGGGACCAAGATATCTTTCTTAAATTCAGGGAGCTGTATTAATGACACTGTAAAGAATGAATTGTGAGATAATCTGTTCCAAATGCTATTTCACCAGAATCTACCCATTATTAGCAGTATAAACTTCCATCAAAATAAATCTGTGTGGTAAAGTGTGCTGCTGTGGGATAAACGTGTTCAGTTTGGTTCAACACATCATATTCAGAAACTCAGGACTAAAAATAGAGAATCTCTTCCTTCCTTCACACATTTCCCTCCTGCTAGTGTTACACAACATCAGTCCATTCTCTGCTTGACAACTAACAGTCATGTCTGCCACAAAAGTGGAGACTTGATTCTTTTTCTCTAATGGCACGATTAAAAATGCATTTTGAGCTGTGAAGCTGAAATAATGGATCAATAACTTCAAATAAAACACATTCCTACACTACCTTTGCCTTCTGAAAAATAAACTCCAACCAAAACATACACAGCAAGCCCAGAGATCTCAACTTCTACACCTCTCAGGTGATTAGTAAAGGGAGCTTCAAATATTTGAAGAAAAGTCAAATACTGACAAAGGGATTAGAAAAGTATCCAAAAGTACCTAAAATGCATATCTAATGGACACCTAGTGATAACTTAGAGTTGTCAATTGATCTAAAGTGCAAGGTTTTAAGCTGTGTGTAAAGTACCCAGAGAAAACCCAAGCACCAACTTTCTTGCTGCAAAGCAACAATACTGAGTGACAGCTTCTCATGCAGCCCATTGACCATTAGAAGGAGGGAAAAAAGATGTGGATGAACCTTCTGGGCCTCATTGATGTTGGCTCCCCAACCTGAAGATAACATTAATGAAGTTTATTCAAGATGCATAAGCATGCATTCAAAAGATGTTTAACTATCTCACAAGTTATCTCTAATGGAATATTGCAAACTGAACAATGATTTGGATAAGTAGAACACATTGTAATGGAAGCACAGAAAATGCTTTCTGTATTAATTCAGACAGGTACAAAATTATACAATGACAGACTTTGTCTGATGCAAGCTGTATAAATAATTAAATCTTTTTCAACTGTTGTCTAGAGGAAATCGTGACTTCACTGTTTGCCTTGAAAACACAGAAATAATACATTTTAAATATTTACATAATAATTCATAGTTAAGCAGATTTAAAAAATGTCAACTTTGTAACTTTTGATCCTCTTTCCTTCAGTCAAGTTGAGATTTGGCCATGAAACAAAACAAAACAAAACAAAACAAAAAAAACGTCAGCCTGGCATTAAAAAAAACCCTCATAAAAGCAGGATTTTTTTGCTGGCTGTTGACGTCCACTTCACCTTTTCCCATCCCCTCTCGGACAACAAGCTCGTTGACTGTCCACACTTCAGCTCGAGGTCCCCGGTCTTTCAGCTCTGCAGGATGTGTTGACAGATTGTTCAGTACTCTTTCAGAGTAAAACCACAGGAGCTGAACTCAGAAACAGCCACTTCAGTGTATGAAGTTGTTGAACATTTAATTACAACCACTATCAGCTATCAATCATTAATATGTCAAACAGGAAAAGAATGCAACACAAGTGTAAGTGTGTTTTCAGCTTCTGTGTGCAACACATCCTTCCTTTGGCCATTTAATTGACACAAACCTCTACAATTACTTATTTGTGACTTGATCAAGAGAAAGGTGGAGGTTTTATTTATTTATTTTTTGTACTTCAAACCGTGCACTTAACTCGTTTAGAAAAAAATAAATAAAATGATTAAGTTAGAATGGAGTGGAGGTTAGCAATCACCACAGGGAACAAAATTAACTATTAACTTTAGAAACTTTAGCAGAAATAACCCTAACCCCTTAAGGGATCATATGGATATGCAAAACACACAGAACTTTGATTCTAAATCAAGTACATTTACTCAAGCCTTTATATCAGATAAATATTTAAATATTTCTACTCATTTTCCACAGCTTCCAGATTCAGCAACTTCAGAATCTCATTCCTACGGTTAAACAACAATTTTTTGCACATCTCCCCATTTTTTTTGCAGGAAGCCCCAGATACAATCAGCAAATCTGCACGTGCACTGCTGAAACACATTTAACAAATTCTAAAAAGGACGACAAATGCAAAGATGTGCTGTTTTTGGTACAAGATGTAGTCGTGAATCAAAACCCTTCACCGTACCAGAAAAACATGCTTGTGATTAATAAGCAACTCATGCTGAAAGACTTGACATTTGCTTTAAATTTCTCCTCCAATATAAAAAAAGACAGCTGAAGTCTAAACAAAATAGCGCACGCAGCATAATTACTGGATCAGATATGATGTTCTGTCAGGTGAAATAAAAAGTACGGCGTAGTTGTCTGCAGATGATCTTCAGCCTTGTTGAAGTTCAGAATATTTTGCATGTTTCCACAGACGTTATCTCTTCGGCTGAGAGTTTTGCGTTATTTGTTGGTTGTGGATGTTTTTGACTCTATTGGTATCAGTATTTTTTTTCTGACTTTTATACAAAATATTATGTATAAAAATGTCAAAAACTAAACTTCAAGATTATATCTTTTGTGAGTTTCAAAACATTACTATAATTGTTTATTTTGAAAAATAAGGCCATTATTGCTGTCTTGACCAAAATATGAAAGAAAGCTTAAGTGCAGTCTCTCAACGTTTTATGTTAGATGACAGATTTACAGATACTGAACAAGAATTTACAGCAATAGTAGCTGTAAGTCATCTCTAACACTGTGCAGTAACACGTTGCATTATTTTTTATTGAAAACTTGTCTTTTAACTCAGTCAATCCCATCTGTCTGTAAGCAAAATATCACATGAAGCACTGAGCAGATTTTAGTAAAACATTTAGAAAGTAAGCATCAGATGATATCACAGATTAGTCAAGTGTTTTCCACTTACCTTTTAGGTATTCAAGTGTCTTTGTTTAGTTCTCCCCACCCAGTTTTCTTCCCTTTGGTATATTTGTTCTACCTGCGCAGACTTCCTTCTCACCAGGTGTCTCACGGTATACACTTACCGGCCACTTTATTAGGTACACCATGCTAGTAACGAGTTGGACCCCCTTTTGCCTTCAGAACTGCCTCAATTCTTC
>JARVJO010000165.1:1822725-1848639 GCA_031762555.1 Cynodonichthys magdalenae | reverse complement strand
AAATAACACCAAGGTTCTTTACATTAGAACTGGAGGCCAGATTAATGCATCCAGAGGAAGTGAAAGGCTTCAAAGTTCATTCCTAAGATGTTCAGTTCCAAAAATCACAATCTCTGTCTTATCTGAGTTTAGAAGCAGAAAATTAAGAGTCATCCAATTTTTTTATGTCTTTAAGAGATGCTTGTAGTTAAGGTAACTGGTTGGATTCATCAGGCTTCACCATAACAATGGAAATACAGAAGTACAGAAGAGTGGAAACAAACGTTTTGGAAGTTTTACAAGGTTTTCTAAGAAAAGTTTTACTCTCAGGTTAAGCAACAGGCTGAATCCATGTGCATACTTTGAATTATAGGGCCTTTTGGCACAGACATGGAAAATAGCCCCTGCTCAACAAAAGGACAAAACACCAAAACCTAATGTTTTTAATGTCTTTGCGTCTAGTGATTTTCTTTTGCATTGTAGTCATTTGCTTCATTTTGATGCCTTAAAAGCTTTTTACTTCTCCTTAGTTACAGGATTTATTTCCTTGCATTCAACTTTGTTACATTTTAAATTTTCTTTTTCTCTTTGTAGCAATCTTTTCATTTTATTTTCCTATTGTTTTTGAGTCCTATTGTAATATCCAGTGTAATGTAATGTAATCTAAACTGTGTTCATTTTTTGAATAACTTATTTGTTTTGTGTGACTTTGTTTTTATTTGTTCATCACCATAAAATACAATTTCTAGATTTATTAACATTTTTTCAATAAATTGTTTAAAAAAACAGAGATGTTTATACATTCTGTTTTTCTCAAAGGACATTCTTTTTAATCCACTTCTGCATCTTAGATGTGGACAAGAAAAAAAAAAGGTATCCCTGAGAGCACGGGGACATTATCCAGTGAGTATCAGAAAATAGCTGCCTCTCCTGGGCCGCATTAGTCTGAAGGTCACCGAAGGGGAAAATGACCCTGGTTCCTCCCTTTCCTCACTCCTGCTGGCCCTCTCCTCATCTCTTTCCCCTGTAATTGAGTGTACTGCGTGGTCAGAGAGCCTGTGCTCATTGGTGGACTGAACATGGTAGTTAGTTACACACGTTTTCACCATAATTACCAGGCAGACTCTCCCTGTCTCCAGATCTTTTCAAGGTCGCATCAATTTCACAGCCATCCACACCGTCCGCCCCCGCTCCATCTCTCTGCACGCCGGCCGCTGTCATTATAGGCTTTCAAACCCTCTTCCTCATCCCCAACTTCCTCCTCCTCCTCCTTCCTTAAAAGCATATCAAAATCAAAATGGCAATTATTAGTTGATCATCCAGTCTTTTCCCTGCAACCGTTGCTGCCACAGGAGGAGTGTAGAGATAACCTTCGAGACTGAGAGTGACTCATCTCTGGCTGTAAATGTTATTACTGACACTCTGTCATGCAGATTTACAACAGCATGACTATTAACCACCATTAAATGCAGCTCGATTGCCTTGGAGGGAAGAGGTCAATGATTTTGGCAAAGACATCTACACATTTAATTGTCCTCAGAATGTAAAGTAGTCCCCAAAAAGAGGGCCAAAGATACTGACATAAGCAGTTTTGCAACCCCAATGTATCTTTGTTCACATCCCTCTCTTCTTTCGCTGCATGTGTCGGATCAACTGCAATTCTTATAGATGTCTGCCTCCATCGTCTCGGTCTCCTTTCTGACCCTCTGCAGGCTCCTCTCATTTGTTTGACATTCTTGTCAGACAAGTATAGGAGTCAGACTCAACGCTTACCGGGTTCACAAACGCTGTCAGCTCCTTCCGCAGGCGCATCAGCCACGATATAGACGACCTACACCTCAGTAGGCTTTCAAAGCGTAAGCACCACTCAAATCAAGGCACAGCGCAGCAGAACATCTGCTTCACCATTTTATTCCATTTGGTGCCTCATGTTTTGGCAAAACTTCGAGAGAGCCCCTGTTTACCACCGTCACACCACAACCTGATCCCCGCTGACGGCGGTCTCAATTTTGGAATCTTACAGGAGATGTCCACTGAGTGCTGCTGAAATGATTGCTCTGCTAAGTGGTTGTGATTTGTTTGTGTTGCCTGTTAAACTAATAACTCCTCATATCATTGTCAAAGCTTGACATTGGAAAACAGAGGCGGATGATTCTCGCTCTGATTACATGGCACAATGATGGCACAGATTAGCAAGAGTGCCGCTTCACAGATCCTTGTCCTACGAGAATCATCGTGTGTGTATGTGTGTTTTGTGGGGTGGGGAGTGCTTTATTGTGCAACCCTTTGATTGAGTTGCAAAGTGTCAGGACTATCAACCCATGCCATCTGCACGTGTCCTGCATCCCCAGAGTTGAATTGATTGAGATTTATTGCACAGAATGATTAAAGCAGTGGCAACGCAGTCGATATGAGGAAGAGCGACGCTGTAAACACACATCAGCTTCCTGTTCACTGACAAAAGAGGGTGACAGAGCCATGGAGGTCCAGCAGCTCAGAGTGACAAATTGCCAGAGTGCTGGATATACCCAAACGCAACAAGCGCACACCTATAAGTAATGCTGTGTTTAGTTTTAAATGTTAACATTCATTCAGGGCTCATGCCCTGGGATTGGCAGGACTGAGCCTAATGCATCTCAATGTCATCCTTGAGTGGGCTACTGTATACATCATGTCAATACCAGGATGATTAATTGTGCAGGTGGTCTTATCTCTAAGTTCAGGAAAGACTGATCCCAAAGGAACAAACAAACCTACTTAACCATTTAGTGCTTTCTTGGCCTCTGGTTACCACTCAATCCACCAACCTGGATGAACTCTGACAGTCAAGGTCACAAGGGACCCATGAGTTTTACAACCCAGTGCTCTTAATTATTCTGCATCTTTGAACAGATGTAGAAAAACAGTAATCATCTCTGCCCAACAGTTTAAAAAAATAATTACTTTCTGGATTTGGTTGACTTCAGTATGTGAAATTTTTGCTTTCACATACATAAGCAGCTACAGTATGTCTCTTGCCTACCAGCATAAATGTCCCTCCATGCTCACAAAAGTAAAGTTGACTTTTCAGTGGTCTACCCTTGCAGACATGAGTGTGCAGAAACGGCAGTGTAGTGGGGTAAATCTATCCTGATTTAGAGCCAATCCCTCTGAGGCAATCCTCTGAGCACAAACTGAAAACTGAGTTCTGTCCGCACTGATAAGGAGGTCACCACGGCATCACGACACGAAGCAAGATTGGCGGACTTCTCACGGTCAACAACCTTCTCCTCTTAATGCAGCCACCTGGGCTGACCCAGATTTCTGAACGCGTCCAATTGGTCCTTAAGGAGTCCATAACAGATGGCCGTCATACACCAAAAGGTTTAGATAACAGCCATTTATCAAAGCATTAGAGGACTGCCACAGAATAAGGCCACTGGATGAACGTCGAACTATTCATAAATTTTCAAATGCTTTTTCAAAAATGTTGCTCATGAATTTTTCAGACAAATTCGTGTCCATTGGCATCTCTGACTACGTGGTATGTATTCATGAAGATGACTGTTTACTGATGACTGCGTTGGACTCTCCCACACTGTTCCCAGTGTGGGTTTTTTTTTTTCGGCTTGCGTGTTGCCTGTTTGAACCGCTTACTGGTTCAGCATTTTTCAGAGCTTGCAAAATTAGATTGATGTGTTATGAAAAATAAGCACGGATTCTTAAAATTTGGCAGACATTTTACTGATTAAGTTTGTAAAATGACCCTAATTTCTTCAGGTACTAAGAAACAGTTAAATAGAACAGAGTAAGAGTTGGTACTGGCTAGAATAATGCTGCCATAAAAATATGTGTTAAAATGTTTTGCTAATAAAAAACAGTTAATTGTACCCATCTTAATTTTAGGTTGAATTGCATGTACAGGTTATAGTCATGGGCATAACACAAAATGAAAAGGTCTTTGGTAAATGCATCTTAGTTTTGCCATTTGTGTATTATTATGGGTTCAGGGTCCAAGTTATGCATGATGGTTCAGTATTAATCAACTAAAACTTTAAAAGAACTTTAAATTAATTAAACCTATTTATAATTGTATTTGTATTGAAACAGATTCTTAAAATGATCTGGGTTCATTTTTGTGATTTTATTTCATAAAAACTGAGTCATTACATAATTTTTCACATTTTTAACGTGTATAAAAAATATCTGAATCATAATCGAGTGTAAAAAACACTTCTTAATTATTTAGCTCTTTTTTTCTGTAGCAACAAACACATCTAAATAAAAGAAACACAAAAATAAAATAATTTATTTGTTCTCCAGCCAAATGCTTCTATTATTTATTACTTTTCAATATTAATTACAATTCAAAATTATCTGTTTGTGAAAGTAAACTCTCAAATAGCTTTGGAAACAGATAATTAAGGCACTAACTATTTTGTTTCATTCACAGAAAAAAAAAATTCACCCATTTTTAGAAATCAGATTAAAGACAAAGCACAGATTTCATGTTAAGTATTTATATACAGATGACTAAACTGAAATATTGCACTATAAAATACAAATCTAAAGCTTTAGTCTGATTAATTACAAACCAAGAGTCACAGACATATGCTTTATAAGAAAATGTGTTTAAAGATCCAGAGTTTGTTAATTATATGAAGCTTGTTCCAAAAATTAATTTTCCTCCAGCCAGTCCAGTGGAAAGCTGTTTTCTAATTAGACGGTTGGTCATTATAAAAACTTTAAATTATAACGTCCAACATCTTTGAACCTGGGGGAACGATTGCTAGAAGTTTTTCAAAGTCTTGCTGTCCAGCAGTAGTACTGATTATAATTTAAGTGTCTTATTGTGCGTCTTTTTTGAGCCATGGGCGACTCACTCGGTTCTTAGTGGCCTGTAGACACTTAATTTGATGTAATCAACAACTTGGCGTGAACTCCTCTGATTGCTGGTGACTTTATAAGCTACCCAGGAAACCAGCCCATGATGACAGTTCTGCCTGCTATGATGGAGGGCAATTTCTGTAAGTTTGATTGGATATTTGTCATGTGGTAATTTCCAAATAGGGGGCATTAGTGATCTAGGTCAGAACCCAGTGGTAGGAGTGGGGCTGTCATTGACCACAGTTCAGTTAGACATATTTCTTAATTAGCCTCACTGTCTGCTCTCTTCAAAGTAATTAACTTGATCAGAAAAGACCTTGCCTGAAGTCGGAGCAGAGTCGCAAAAAGAGAGTCATGGCAATGACTAACTGCATTAAAAAAAAAGTCTGAAATTATATGTTTATCCCAAGCTGTCTGCAATTAGTATGCACAGAGAGTAGCCTAATTTTAAATCCTCAGATTACTCTCAGGGAAGTGATCTGGGAATTTGCTATCATAATTTATTTGGCTCAAGGTAATTGTGGGGATTCTTTTTATTCGGCTTTTTTTTTATTCATTTACAAAACATTGTTCAGACAGGTTTGTATTGTAGCGAGAAACAAATTAAAATTGAACATGACACTTTGACTTCTGTTTGTTTTTATTTCTCATTTGGCTCCTTGTTTTTCTTTTCCTGTACATACAGGAGAGACAGAAAGAGTTTGACTGGAATCCATGGAGACTGAAAGATAAAGCATTGCATGATCGTCACTGTAATTGCATCCGAGACAACAAAAGAAGTTTAAAATCAGCCTTTATTTTCTTGCATGTTTGTTGTCTCATACTTTTCCCTTGATAGGATTATTACCCAATTTCTGCAAAGAGTAAACTGGCATACAGACGTTCAGGAAGGTGGCTCATGAAGAGGGGGTCATACAGGGCAACATAACAAGTTAACACTAAATATAAAAGCAAATTTGAGGCCCTAAAGTGGAGCAGTCGTTTTTACAAGACATAATTTGCTAATCCATAGGAAAAAAAATGTGGTAATTTGTTATTTTTTCCCAGACTATCTTAAGAACACTTACAAGACAAAACAAAAAGATAAAATAAGTAGGTTCTCTGGACGGATTCTTCTTCAGAGGACCTACTTATTTTATCTTTTTGATTTTTTACCTGGATTACTGAGATGCATCAGGACATTCTAGGACAAAACCTTTTACAGAAACTTCCCCCATTACAGACAGTGGACGCTTCAGAACACAGTGTAAATTAAACTTATGAGGCACTGAGAGTTACATGAAAGTAAATCCAGTGGTTCATAATATATTTTGCTAACAGGCAGACAGAGTTGACAAAGAAACAAAATCTGTCTCCATAGAATTATCTATATAGATTAGCTTTTTAGACAGTCATAGTAAGGCATTTTAGCATTGTATGGCTCGGCTTGGCCCACGCCCACTCTAGTCGGTCCGGCCTTATTATAGCCTAGGCCTGGTTGTGTTTGCATTGAGCAGAATGCTGCCTCTATGTGGGCAGAATCCTGATATAAAACATATTCAAATTTTATTTAGTTTGATTTGCGACACAACAATAATAGACTTCTTCCGACCTGGTCTTTGCAGTGCAAATGGGCCTGTTAGTTGCTTTGTGGACAGGCACAAATCGTTGTGTAAAGTGCTTTGAGTATGCTGGGTAGATAGAGGGCCGCTATATAAGTAATCCATTTACTTTTTGTGCTAGGTTTAGATTATATTTTGAGTATTAGTCTCAGCGACCACCACATCAAATTTTAGCTCAAAATGTGTCCAATTGCCTAAGTTATAATTTATATGTTTTCTATGGCTGGTTCACTGTGGAGGCCATCTTGAACTGTATTTATTCTAATGGTTAGTAGACATACCTTTAAGAGAATAGAATAAACCTTTATTGTCATGTACAAAGTACAACAAAATTACAGTTCAGAACACCCATCCACATCGGAGAACAGGTGCCTCAGGTCCTGCAGCCATAGAACCCTGCACAGAGCAAAAATCATCATCATGACAGAACATCATGAGGAGGCACTACCCTTTAATGATTACTTTTTGAAGAATTTTAATAAAACGCATCCAGAGATTCATGAGATATTTTGCTAACATGGCAAGCAAACACACACAAAGGCACTGAAAACATTGTCCTCCACCTATTGCCTTTCGGCAGTATGACATTTAGTGTCTAACTGCTAATTAGGGGCTACATTCTAATGAGCAAAAACTATTTAAACAACATTCCAGTAGGTTATTTGTGCCATGTGATTTAGATGGGTGATGGAACTGTAATATAGACCTGAAGGCATCTCTCAGATCCAAAGAGATGGCTCTAATTTTTACCAAGTCTATCATCTCGGTGTTTGAGGTCCTGAAATATGAGACTGGGAGTGCAGATACATAAACAGCTGCATATTATTAATGGCTCCACAAGATATTATTCTCATATATTTATCACAAACATTTCATTTCCAAGCTGTTGTTTCCTACCCTTACCTTTATTTATCACCAGAGCACAGAACAAAAGGAAAGTCTCTCCTCGCTACATAACTGTAAACAGCAAAGAGTCAAGATTTTTTCTCTTCCCATTTCTCATAATCTCCCATATGGATCTGTACGGGCTTAAAGTCCATCTTTTCCAATTGGCTAATGATCTATTTCAAGCAGTTGGAAAATATCTGTCTCAGTTAGTTCTGGTGTTGAAAATTTTGAGAGATGGTGCTGAGGGGAGTGCAAAATCAATAAACCTATCAGAGAACGGTGACATGATATATGCCAGCCAGGCAGCTACTCCACATGAGCAGGAGGACTCTGCAGTCGTAAAAAGATGAATATATGCTACTTAAAATATCAAACTGTGTACAGTAAAAACAAAGCTCTATCGGTAGTTGTCTTGTGCTGTCATTTATCTCAAAAACTAAGATTTACTGCTGCTGGGACCTCTAAATCTGAGATGATAAAAAAATATAGAAATATTTTTTCATGGCTAGAGAAGTTTTCTTTCAGTGATGCAAGTTTGAGCATCAGCTCTATGTCTTTTTTTCCTTGGGCAAAGCAGTTATGCACAATGAGTTTCAGCTTCACAAAATACATTCTGGGCTGGAAAAAGGCAGCAATAGATGGCATATAAATTTATTTTGACTCAGCTCTATTAGATGAAATTTTCTCCCGTTACCTGAAAACAGGCAAATTGTCATAGCCGTAATCCTTGATGAATAAACGTGCATTATACTTCCAATTACAACACTAATCTGAAAACGTGTTCTCTATGGCAAGTTGGTGTTTTCATTCTTTTCCGATCCAGGATTTAGGGGCGGTATGGGAGCCACAGCATTGTCTGAGCATGCATGGTTAAATGAAGAAATAGATTTTGTTAATGAAAAATGCAACAGATGGTGGCTGTAAACCCAGTCCCTGCAGAGTATGAACATTTCCTGCAGAATGACGGAGTGCGGATTAAGGTCATTTTTGTCTAGTTTTTCAATTTATAAATTCATGCTCAGAGGGAAATGTGTGGGGTGGGGGGAGGGGTTGGCATCCTGCCTTGACACTTACTGGGAAATCCAAATGTCAATGAGCACATCGTGGAACTGTGCAAATATTCAAACGGAATAAAAATAAATAAATAAATAAAAAAAACAGTTAAGGCAAATAACCACCATAACCAGCTATTTCACCCTGGAAGCCTCACGGCCCCAAAGAAAGCCTGTTGTTTATCAGCATGAAAACAAGACTTGAGTTGATCAGCAGTGTGTCTTGTTTGAAAAGATGAAAAACCTAAAAAAAAGAAAGAAAAAAAAGAGATGAAAAAATCACAGCTATTCATTTGACTCGTTCATTTTGTTGTCAGTTTAATGCTCACTGCCAGATTAATAATCAGGCTCCATCAAGGTTTTTTGACCAAAATAATGAACAAAGTCCCTATTCATGGAAATATTTCTGCCGTGTCCTTGTGCCGTCTACAGATTCATACCAGTGCCGTTTCAATGTCATAGTTTGAATGGAACAATCTTCCTGAAAACAATGACCAATTTTCACTGAACAAATTGCATTTCATTTCTCCCACTGCTAACTGAATAAAAGTTGGGTCTCAACGTTCCCCTCCATCTTTCTTTTACCCTCCCTCTTCCTTGTTTCTCGTTTTTTGCCAGTGCTGCACATCTTTATGTAACATCAAACTGCTCAGCTAGCATGACAGCACACGGATGGGTGTAAACACACAAAAGGAGACAAAGGAGAAGCCTTCCTAGCACCACGTTAGCAAAATAGTTCTGGTAACACACTTGTGTTGAACTTGAAACACCCACACAGCAACTTCCCAGAGAATCTACAAGCTAGTGGTTGTGACAGATGCCTGGGATGCGGAGAAGTAAGTGTCACTTATCTGCATATGCTTGTCGTCTTGCTCATAGCGTCACGTACATAGGAGCATATGTCTGATGAAGGTCAGCGATTTGAAGACATGGCACCTCGGCTGTTATTGAAACTAGGACGGCTGCTGGAGTCACTCAAACTCCTCTCTTACACATCATCCTGCAACAATAGAAAACACTATCCAGCTGATGGATGCGACAGAATGAATATGGTACAGGAAGTACTAAAACAATCACACAAGATGAGTGTAAAGCCAACCACTCATAATAAATGAATATTCACTAGCACTGCTGGTATCACTATACTAAAGGATATGTTTTGGAAATAAAGTAATTGTATGCAGAGAGCATCTTACCTGCAGTACACAGTAGGCAGAGGGATATCAGGATGAAGAGTCACTAAGAAGTTCATTTTAACAAAGGGATGCAAGCTATAAGAGCACATAAAACAACTCCAACTCAAATCCTCATCAAAAGTTAAGAAAGCTGATAATTTTTACAAGAGACAGTTATGATGTCACTGTTCATCTTTGACCTCAAGTGACTAATATTTGTATCGTTACAAGTGTTTGTTTCCATTGAATTTACTGAATGATTTCTACTCTAAATGAGCTTACTAACAAGGCTCTTTCAGTATTCTGAGCGCCTCAGCCCCTTGAGAAGGCACACAGAGGGATAGAGAGGGGACAAAGACACCCCGTCAGTTGCAACTTTTAACTTCGGCGCGAGGTAGTGACAAAAGCATTTCTAGCCAACTCCTGAAAAGGTGGTCCAGCTAGTACTGATTGATACTTTTGGGGATCACACAACTGCAGATTTCTTAAGTCAAAACACCAAAATTAAAATTTCCTTATTTCTTTTTTTTTCCCTAAGGCAAGCTCCTTGTTACAAAGAAGGAAATAAACAGGCTTGATCAGCACAACAGTCATTCTGCTACTCATCAGCAGCTTGAGTGACAGCAACATGTCAGAGCAGCTGAGATTTTCCCACACCTTCTTTGATCCTGCACTGATTAATGTTCTCTGAAAGTGCATGTGAGCATGCAGGAGAGCATCTCCGTTCATGACTTCAGAACTGCCAGAGGAACACGGTAGTGTCTTCTGAAAGAGCCTACAGTTTCATCAATTCAGTCCCAAAATATAAACAACCTGCAATAAAAAAATGGAGAGATTAGGAAAACAGCAATTTGAAAGGCATTCTCAATTTTCTTGAGAACCTCTTTGTGTTGATTTACGTAGTTCTTACCTTGAAGCCTTGGTTGTAATTAGTCATTTGATGCTTTAAAAAACAAACAGCAACATGATTATGTGTGGGTGAGTAGTCGAATCTTTCAGCCTCACAACTCGAGTGTACAGGCTGTCACTTTAAAAGTCCAATAAGGCGGCGACCGCATACTAGATATTGCAAACTTCACTTTTAAACAGTATAACTTAACAGAGAGGCTTTGACCATCAATATGCAGAGCCTTTGGTTTCCCATAATACAAGCTATGTCTGAGTAGCTGTTAGCTGGAGCTGTGGCAAGCCAACCAGAATTCCTCCCTGTTTATCAGTACAGAGATCCCTTTTACCCCATCTAGTATACTTATCTTCCAACGTGGGCAGGAGGAGTAATGGTAGCTTGTAATCATTTAACCCCTTCCATCTGTGCTTTAACCCCTGTGTCCTTAATAGTCTGAAACTCTCTGCCAGCCTTGACAACATTATTATCATCCATCATCATCACCACATTTTGTAAATCTTTGCATCTGGTGTCAAACACATAAACATTCTGTCACGGGAAAGTTACAACCAAAGCAGGCTCTCAATCATAGGCAAGATAAATTATGCTCAGATTGTGGCTGTAATTGAGAAAGCCAGAGGTTTGAAGCGTCACACGGCCTGCTGGGAGTAGTGGAGCCTAATGTGACAAATGGCAGACGTTGCAGTGTTGAAGACTTTGATGACAACATGGCAATATAAAGGAGGTTAAGAGATTAGGAGAGTGAAAGTGTTGCAGAAAGTGATAAAGGAAAGGATTTTCCTCATTGGAATTCAGGGCAGATGTACAGAGCACATCTCAGAATAAAAAAGTGGAACAGTGAGTCGCTGTATCCTTTTATCAGAGCAAGAATGTCTAGAAATTTAAGACCACCATATTTTTAGAACCCCATCAACCTGGCCTTTATATAGCTCGATAAAATAGGCCTCTATGTTTCGTTGGAGATTGAGCTCGACTTATCCCACCATCTGAGCCGCTTTTTGTGAACACTCCCCTCTCATGGGGAGGACATTCACACGGGGAAAATGTATGGGCTACATCACTGAATCTTATTTAGATTGATGGAAACTGCTCGCCTTGTCAGCATCTCGACATGACTGTGAGCAAAATGATTCCGATTACCTCGGAAGCTTGGTGGGAAGCAATGCGAGTGAGAAATGGGAGACAGATTCGCTCTTTTTTATGCACATCAGGAGCAGGGGTAAGATTATATCAGTGTAGAAAAAAACAGATACAAAGAGTGAAAAAGGACTATAAAAAAGTGCATGAAGACATTCAAACAAGACTCGCATACATGCTCCCCCCCGTTGGCTTTCTCCTCCGGGTGTTGGTTAATCACCTTCTTAGATCTTCCTGCCTGTGGGTGGGACCATTACCCTTAAGTGTCAGTGCTTTTGTTGCCCAAGAAATTCTCGTCATTCAGAAAATCCGCATACAGTTGTGTCTCTTGTGCTAAACCAACCTAATTAGAGGAACCAGAGATAATGAATTAATAAACGAATAAAAATGGAATATGAGGAGCAAGGTGACAGCTCATGAAGATAGTTAAGACGATGTCCCCGGGTGTCCTGCTGTGTGCATCACCAGGTGGTTGCTAAGGTGGAGGTGGAGCTGTCGTGGACCCCTGTGAATGGTGTGGGATCTGCAGGCTCACTGGCAAAAATCTTCGTCAAGGGAGACTGTGGCACCATATGGACTCAAGTTCAAAGATAGCTAGCCTTGAGCTGTTTTAGACGTCATTGATCTTTTCATGAGATTGGTGGAACCTTGGTATTAAAAATGGAGAGCATAGCTTATTTTTTAAACTCAGTGTGACAGGCCGTGCAAAATGTGCATGTACTTAGACTAGCTTTAGAATTCAAACATGATAGTTTTCTTAGATGTACAGTAATGTGCAGAAATTTAAAATCAGCCCAACTTTTAATATTTTTCTCTTTCAAGCAATGAGACTTTCATGCAATCTTTTAAAATGGTCATGGTCAATCGTTTTCCAGGCCTTATTCAATGTTTTTGGCTGCTGCTTTCTCATTTTCTGTGTTTCCAGCATATTGTGCAGTGCATGATTAAAAAAAACAGAAAAAGGCAGAAAGGGAGAGCAGAAAAGAAGTATCAGCTATAAAATATACAACAGATGGATAGCTTGTTTCTTTTTCTTAAAGACACGACTTTCACAAACATCCTACAAAGGAGGATTAGTCGCTGGGATCTTGTACTTTTGGTTATGATTCATACATCGTGACTACCGATAAATGTGAAAGAAAATGGACCACTGAATTACAAGCTTTGCCTTTTGATTTGGTCCTCATTACTGTATATAAGGTACTTATCTGTCAATGCATCTCCCGCTTCATCCATGAAAAAGACACAGAGGTACTTGAACTTCTTAACATTAGTCTGAGACTCAACTTCTTAAGTTCCTGTAGATCCAAATTAAAGATGGTGACACTGGATAGAAAAAAGCAGGTGAAAGATAATAGATAGATGAACTCATAGGTTCACAAGTAGTTTCAAAGAATGTTTTTGAAAAGGGTTTGGTGCTGGACTGAAAATGAAGGAGGACAGTCAATATCTTATGGAAAACTATAAAAACACTTCAGCCTACAGAAAACTAGTGATGAAGACAACTTTAAGATATTGGAAATAGAAAGTGAAGGATGACTCTAGATTTAATGATGAAAGTCTCTAGACAGAGAAAAACACCTAAAACAGCATGTAGACATGTGTAAAGCATTTCCAGTAGAGACAAACTCCTTAACCATCTATATGATGTGTGGTTGTAATTACCTGGACTAAGACAGGTGCTCATGACTTGCAGGTTTGTAAATCTAAGTAAACAGGGAGGTAGCCTAATTGACCAGTTCACTAAATGGTCAATAAATAATGTTTTTCTGCCAATTAGACTGTATCGTAGGGTGTTTGTGGCAGAGACCATCTGTTCAAGCTAAAGGTGTTTGACCTTGGTTTAAAACATCATAAACGTCATAAAAAAGGATCATCATGTTTCTGTGCACCAATCTATAAGTGCTTTGTGCTCTTTTTTTAAACGCTTGACTAATTTTTAGTTGCATGTTATTCTAAAGAACTTAATTAGTAGCTTGTAGTTACACAATAATTGTCTTGTTTTGCTAGCTGCCCTCAACATTGCTGCTTTTATTTGGAAGTATTTAGACATATAAATACACATAAAATGGGCTCAGAAAAGCTTGTTTTGTAAACATAAAACTGATAGTTATCTTTTATTGTGTAAAATGGCTGTAAATGCAAGGAAAGAGAACCAAGCTATCCTTTGTCGGTTCTTAACAATTTGTAAACCATTTGTTTTCATACTATAAACAAATGGTAAAATGGACTGAACTTATATAGTGCTTTATCAAGTCCCTCCGGACCCCAAAGTGCTTTACACTACAGTCATTCACCCATTCACACACTGATGATGGCAAACTACACTGTAGCCACAGCTGCCCTGGGGCGCACTGACAGAGGCGGGGCTGCCATGCACCGGCGCCACAGGACCCTCTGACCACCAGGCAGGCAAGGCGGGTGAAGTGTCTTGCCTAAGGACACAACGACTGAGACAGCTGGAACAGGGGGATCAAACCGGTGACCTTTCAGTTCCAGGACGACTCCTCTAACCACTCCGCCACAGTTGCCCCATACACTCATAAATTCAAGAAAAACTTTGTCCAACCAAAAATTACTTATTTCCACCTTTCCTAACAGGAATGGTTTCTAAATTGCAAAAGAAACAAATACAAAAAAGGAAAAGTGGTTTTGTTTGTTTGATATTTTTTTCATTTTTGATCATGCAACATTGTTAAATGTGACTTACTTCTTAAGTTTAAAGTTCACACCTGCCTACTTTTTGATGATGATTCTTATCCTCACATTAGCTCAGCTGGCAAAACAGTTTGTGAAATCAGAAACTGCAGCTGTTAATCCAGACAGAATAGCTTTGAAACAGAAGAGTGAAAATAAAAAAAATAAAAATGAATTGTGATTCTTGTTTACAGTTCTTTCAAATTACTTTCAGACAAAAGTCACACCTGCTTGTAGTGTCAACTTCCTGAAGTCACTTTAGTGTAAAAAAACCTCACAACTCAGGCAAATATGTACCATTGGTGTAACTGCCGTTATTGGCCAGTATTTTACACTTGTTTCAAACCATGCAGTATTGATAGTTTAGAGCAGGGATGAGCAACTTCAATGATGGAAAGGGACATTATTTTTTTGTTGACCCTACCAGAAAGACACATAACAGTGCACACTTACTCAAATGTCCTAAAACTTATATATAAAAAATATATGTATACACTATATTGCCAAAACGTATTTGCTCACCAGTCCAAATGACTGTGCACCAGTGCACAAAGCAAGGTCCATAAAGACATGGATCACAGACTCTGGTGTGGATGAACATCACTGGCCTCCACAGTCTTGACCTCAACCCAATATAACACCTTTGGGATGACTTAGAGCGGAGACTGAGAGCCAGGCCATCTCGTCCAACATCAGTATGTGACCTCTCAAATGCGCTTCTGGAAAAATGGTCAACAACCTCCATAAGCACACTCTAAACCTTGTGGACAGCTTTCCCAGAAGAGTTGAAGCTGTTCTAGCAGCAAAGGGTGGACCAACGTTGTATTGAACTCTATGGACTAGGAATGGGATGCTGCTTAAGCTCATATGTGAGTCAAGGCAGGTGAGCAAACACTTTTGGCAGTATAGTGTATATATATGTAATTTTATATGTTGTTAAACCAACATACAGTGCAGCAACTTAACATATTCCATGCTGAAATGCATGACAGTTGTAACTTTGTTTATTAAATATCAATACTAAGCCTCAGAAGCAAACAAAAAATAAACACTTACTTAATTTAGCAAGCTGAAGTTAAATGGCATAAGATGCCTTGGGTGTAGACTTCTGCATGGTTGTGGTTCTTGTATAATTTTTCTGTTGTTTATGTACTTACAAATTCAGTAAACTTCTGACATTTAGCTTTGTGCATTGTGTTTCAGTGACGACTTACATTCAAATCCTTTGTGGCTGACAGTGTCTTTAAGCAGACTGAAAGGTTTTTCATGGATTGATATGAACAGATAGTCTACCTCCAATTTCACCTGAAAAATGTGATTTCTGCAGTTCAGTTTTCTCTTACCTCTGCTCTTAGTCATGGCTAAACATCCCTCCCTCACTGAAATAGAAGACATGTGCATGAGGTGAAGTTTGCATTGGATGTGCCGTCTAGTGGCAAACTTTATTATAACTAAATCAGTGCCATTGAGACACTTTTGTACATTTTTGTAATTTTCAAAGAATACTGTGGGAGCTGCTTTAAGTGCTTTTTTGAGGTGAAAAAAAAATGATGATCAAAAATAAAATGGGGTGGGAGGAGTGTCTGCAATCAATAAGCTGAAGTTTCCTGGGTGTGGGTATAGTTTGGGTTAGCTGTGATTAGTCAGACTCCCCTTAGTCAGACCATTCAAACTATGGTTTTGAAATGGGTTGGAAAAACATTATGAAGTCAGCCAAGTGTCATTGTAAAAATATAATTTGGACATTATAATAATTTGTTTCCTTTCTTTTTATACTGTGCACACAAATTCAAAATATCTTCCCTCATTTTGATTTGTGTATGACTTCAACATTTTTTTTTCTTTCTGTATGACAACAGTTGATCACTGGGTTAAGGTACTTGTTTGACAAAATATTTTTTTCAACTTTTTCAACATCTTATGTTATTTTTGCTTAATTCAAACTTACTGTTTACTTCTCGCTAACGTCAAAAGCAAACTTTTTTTCTCAAACTGAATCACTCAAAGCTGTCTACAACAGGTGAGATATTAACTGTTTAAAACTGTTCTATATAAACCCACTTCATATAGACCTCTTCAGCCACTGCCTAAGGGGAAACAAAACAAATAACCACTAAATAAAAACAAACAAAAAAATAATTTTTGAAATATATTTTGAAAATACAAACAAATTCCAAAAAAACTCAAATGTCACACTCCCAGCGAGAATAATAACATTATATGATCTGATAGTGTTAAAAGCTCCTCGCCTTTGTCATTTTAAATTTAAGGAGATGTGTGATGAGCAATCACTGCTGTAAGTAAGCAGCTATGTGGGGTGAAGGAAATGGAGGGGAACAGGTGAACAGAGGGAGGTCACACTTAGTGGAGAGATAAATAGACTGTTATGCTGGCACATGTTAGTTTCTCTCAAACAGATGGAGCGATAAACATTGTAGATTAATTAAAAAAAAAACATTGCATGCACTCTAACATGCTCTTAAACTGAAACTTGCTTGAATATATATATATTTTTCATTTCATTTAAATTAATCTTGCTGTTTTTCTACAAAAAACAAACTTTTTTTTGTGTCTAAGCACTCAACTGTAAGCACTCTCCACCCAACCACACCCTGCTTATAACTAATAAGCTGAGTGGTGATACATTATTTTTATTGTAACTTAAGGAATTCAAAGGGAGAAACAGCAAACATGCTTTTTGCACAAATAGTCAATTGCAGAAGCTCTTAAGGTTCAAAAAGATGCATATTCTTCCCCCTTTGCAGTAATATTTTTGAGTTACTCTTGATTGGTTGCACGGATAATGCACCGAGACAACACTTGCTTGGTACAATCAAGCAACTCCAACAGAGACTTCCACTCTCATTGCCCAGGGGTCACCTGTCCAAGCCTTTGACAACAGCATTTGATCAAAAGAGAGAGACACGCATAAAATATTGTAATGCACAGGCTGCAGGGTCTACAGGAGTAATGCTGGAGTTGATGTGAGCAGACAAGACACCATATACTGCACATGTTCTATCAAACAATCCGGACATAGAGGAATACTATGCAAATCTTACAGGGAACTGGTGCTTTGATATCAGGGCCAGCCGATGCACACAGGGAGTGGAGGTCAGGGTTTGGATTTGTTCTGTCCAAGTGAATTTAACGTGTCTGGAGGAGCAAGATATGTTTTCGGAGGGATTCCGTTCAGCGCAAAATGGTCTAATGAGGAGCTGTGCACATTCTTCCGCAAAACCACTTCATTTTCATCCAGTCAGTGAATTTTCTTTTTTTTTTTCTTTGTCCCAGTATCAGACCATCTCAAACACACTGTGTTCCTTGATAATAAAGCAAAGTGAAAGTCTTGTACTTTTTCAAAAGGTGAGATTGCAGCTATGATAGAAGGACTTAGACATTACCGGAGAGGCCACGATGGCCCTTATCAGAGTGCACTATTTTTTTATTACCGTATTATTTCACCACCTATCACCCCTTTGATTCGTTGCTACAGAAACTGCAATAATTGGAAGGGAATTCATGGAAAAAGAGAGAAGACTAACAGCTAAAACATAAAGGCTCACTAAAAACAGAACTCGTTCCACGTTAACTCTGTGCAGATGGTACTCCGGGAAACAGCGCCGTAGTGAAACCTTCAGGGTCAATGTTGCAATCCGATTAAACATCAGCTGAAATCACTTTGCCTGTAACATCAAGGCTGAAGATGTTTTTAAGCAAAAATTCAGTGTAAATTAGACTTTTAACATTTTTCAAGCTCAGAATAAAACAAAATATTGGATAAACCGCCCAAATGTTTCAGTATTTTGATGGTATATCAAATACTATAGAACTATTGGCTCTTCATACTTCTACAATATAAAAATAAAAACAAAATAAGTCTGCCTTGAAGAAAGGCCAGAGTTTCATGACAGAGTTGTAAAATAAGAATTCACTGTGTAGAAATGGTGTTTTGATCAAAACTTAAAAATTATATTACACAATGCGATACAGTAGGGCAGCTTTTTGTGCAATAAATTAACACTTGAACTATATGTTGTGAAAGAATCTCAGCTACTACTACTACACCAAACATTAGACAATTATAACATTGTCTTATAGCCATTTTTGCTTTGGCTAATATGAGTTGGCTGTGGTAACCATTTTGAACTGGGCTGACTCTAAAAGGTAATCAGTAATAGATCTACTTCCAATAATTTCTTCCTGAAAGTTTGACAAAATTTGGTTAGCAGTGCAAGATATTTTTTGGTAACAAAGAGAGTCTGTCTCCATGATTTAATGGCAAAGTTAAAAACAAAATTCTACAAGTTAGTGTTCAAACCTTCAATTACTACACCAGATTTTAGCTCTAAATTTGTAAAATTGATTAACTAGTAACAATTTATGTGCTTGCTAAGGTCAATTATGTGGCAAAAATGTAATGACTTGTATGTTCAATTAGTTTTCTTTTTTATCTTAATTTTTTATCTTCTGAATGGTTTATTAAAATCCTGCCAGAGTGGTTCATAACACATTTTGGTAACACTACAGACAAGCCAACACACACATGCAAACACACAAACACACAAACACACCCCCACACTCACCCACATGCACTCAAAGGCAAAAGACAGGCAGTAAAATCACATATCTGTAACTACACAAGGGAAATAATAACTGATATTACAATTTTGAGACATTTGGAAGACTAGAGTTAATAGAGTTGCTCAGAACATATAGATATTTGCATTTCTGACACATATGGCATCTATAATATGCTTGATTACTGTTCCAAAATGCAAAAAAAGAAACCTTGATTTCACCAACAGACCTTTTCGGAGTGGATAAAAATTACTATGGGGAGCTCGCTTTGAGACTCGTGCTCGACCTCAAAACATCTGCCAACAGTTTTTTTTCAACACAACAGTCAAATAGTTTAACATTCGGAAGGAAAAAAAAAAATATATATATATATACTGAGCGCAGATACACCAACGCATGCACCCACACAAACATGTACAGCTGAGTCGGTAACAGCTGAGAGAAGTTAATTGGATTTTTTTTGAGACGTGGAAATTATAGCATGCAAGCAGCTTTGAGTTTTTCTTGACAGCATCCATTTTGTTCTCAACAATCACTGGTTTTGAGCAGCAGGTCATTGTACTTACCTGTCAAGAGTGGAAATTTATTTATTTTTCTTCTCGTGGTTGTATTTTTATTGTTATGAGGGCTGTAATGAGGTAAACATAATAAATAACATAATAAAAAAACAAACCTGGCAATCAAACAATGAGAGAAACAGTTGACATTAAAGTTTCTGTTCAAACCACTTGTTGCATTGTCCCATTTATTCACAGAACAAACTGAGACATTTTTTAAGTTCAAGCTTCCAAGAGGTGTTCCTGCAAAAATCAATAATCATAAAATAATATACTGTCTACATATTTATTAGAAGCAAACTATCTGTGTTTGAGCTAGTTTTTCTTTTTTTATTCAGCTGTTTTCGCAAACTACTCATTTAACTTTAAAATGTAATTAGCTGTCAAAGTACAGTACATTCAGCATTTGCATGAGCATTATCAGTAAATACAGGTTCAAATGATAGTAAAAAGATAAATCATCAACTTGTGGTCCCTAGGCCACATATTGCCTAATAAAGCCTCTTATTTGCCCAAGGAAATAGTATATTTACTCATATACTGTATTTACTCTTTTAAAAAGCACACAACAAACAAAGCATGGCATTTAATACAATGTTTTTTTGTGACAAGTTATTTCACCAATGTTTACACATCGTAAATATTTTTAATATAATTCATTTACCCTTTAAATATTCACATTTTTCACAATTCTTTATTTACTTACAGTGATTTTCAACAGTTTCTGTCTTTAAAAAAAACAGCAAAAAAATGGAAGAAATGTAATATAAAGACAACAAATTGTACTAATCATGAGCTTGATTTGATTTGTATCTTTGTTCTGTAGAATAATAAATGCTTAGAGCAGAGCCCTTCAACTAAAATGCTGGAGGGCCACAGTTACTGAAAGCCAACAGCTCAGCAGACGGATGTCTGGCAGTTATTGTCATTACATAAATTTGATTTCTAACTTTTGGTTTCTCTTTTGGCTTTTTTTAATTTCCAAGCCCTTGATTGGAACAGAAAACAGCTGTGTGGTGTGAACATAGTCATGACATACTGAGACCGTTATGTGATTTTTATTAAGTAGGAAAAATTGTCCCTTAATTCAGAGCAATAGCCTTTTTTATTATTTATGTGGTAGAAACCCATTAGACAAATAAACCAAACCTGGTGTTCAGTTTTTTTGAAAGGAATAGCAATGTGGAAGTGTCTTCATTTTGTGCTAAATGCATGTACAGTAGCTGTATGCAATATATGGGACATTAGTATTAAACAGTCTTGATAACATTTTCATGGGCTGGATATAATAAGAGTGACCTGCCTGCTTTAAGAGTTTTAAATTTGTGTTTCAGTCCTCACCAGTACTTCACAAGAGTACATAGCTCTTGTCTTAAGCTGTGCTAATTATCCATTTCACGGTAGACAATTGGACCCTTAATAGCAGAACTAAAACAGACATCTTAACAAAGGCTGCATCCCACTTCTGCTGCTGAGCATGCCAGTTATCTTCTACAATTTCAAGTCAAAATGTTTGCCTTGAAACAGGTCTATTTATTTAATTTGGGTAGACTTTTTGTCAAAGTATGGTTAATGTTTTCTTAACATAGTGTGATTATACAAAATATATGTGTTTAACATAATTTAAATGTCACAATCAGCATGAACCAAAAATATGGGTACAGATGTACATTTAGCTTTTGCGTTTACTTTGTGAAAATAGTTTTTGTGTTTCTGCAGCTTTACTTGCACTGGGTAAATAAAATAAGACCTTGATTAGGCATAATTTTTCTTTGATTTCTTTGTCCTAAAATATAACATATCATTCTGTGAATATTCATCAAATCTGATCTAATTATTTAAATAATAACGCCATGGTGTGGGAAAAAATATGAAAGAACATCTTGATTGATGTTCTCTACTTTAAACTTTAGAACCTATTGGTCTCCTAAAAGGACATGTCAATCAGGAAAACAAAATAAATAAAACAAACAAACAACCTATAAACAAACAGGAAACAAATGTTTCCTACACTGTCTTGTAGACAAACAGGACATAGTTTGCATACAACGCCTTAAGCCACCAGCCAGCCAGCCATCCTCCAGAAGCAGACTTGTTTTTTTGTTGATCAAATGCAGGGTCATGCAGGAAAAAACACAAGCTGCTCTGCCGCATGTTGCCAGGAAACTCAGACAGAGTTTTAGTTCTTGATGGTTTCAAATGTTTCACTCTGCTGAATGGGTTGCTGGTTGGAGACTTAGAACCAATCAGAGCATTGCATGTCAGCCGCCGCTTCACTGTGCTCATTTATTGTGTCAGACCCATCCCATTGTGGATAAACGGTTGTTCTTGACTGGCCTAGTTGATCAGAGGGGGTGAACACATGCTACATAAGCATACAAACACAGACTCAAAATTATCTAGTTTCAAAGAGACTATTATTCAAGGAGACCTCAGAAAATAGAACACCGTTTCTCACCTAATTAACAGACTTAAACAGTCTTTTGGATTCTCTTTTATGGATATTTCATGAGAATGCTATTTAAAAACCTTTACTTTGCTGTTATCTTCCAATACAATATTTGTATAAAATTCTGTTTTTGTTTATTTTGGGGTTTTTTTTTCAGTAGAAAAAGCGTCAGGAACACCCAGTAATATTTTTTTTCCTGTAAAGTATTGTTCATTTCTGGCAGATATATTGTAATATTTTCATAGGAAAGTTTACAAAAAAAATACCTGAAAATTCACACAGAAAACTTAGTAATAGAGACGGAACAAATGGCTCTTTCAAAGGATCCTGTTATTGTGACGAGCTGTTTGTTTCGTAAAAAGCCATTCAAATTTGAATGAGTTACGTCATCACAGAACTATCTGTTTTGGCAAGAGGCATCCCCCCACCCCACACTTTCCCCCCTAAGCTGCTTTACCCCACAACCCTGTTTTTCATGAAAAAGCAAAAATGGAGTGATTGTCTCTGTGGTTAAGGAGAAATAAATAAATCTATTTTAAATAAAATAAATATCTAAATAAAACTATCAACTGCTCTTTACTGTCTGCAACTCAGTTCCTACCATTTGCTGTAAGGATCAGTTCAAAATATTTGCATTGTTGGCAAATGTCACATCTTTACTTAATAATATTCTAAATCAGACTTGTTCTAAAATGCTAATATTTCACTTTGATCTTGGCCCCTGCAAGGACTAACTGTTAGTTAATTAGCTTTTAGCTCAGAAATTCCAACTGCTGGGTTAAATAGAGCACAGCAATACAAAATGCAACAGTTTCTATGTTGTCATCTCAAGTCCAAAATGAAAAAAATATATATTTTCAAGGAGAAACCATGTGCCTGTAAAAGTTTTCATGGTTATACCTTTTTATCATTAATGAACATTTTTGATATAGAAGTTAAGAAAATGTAAGAACATAATCTAAAAAAGTGTTTATTGCAGCTTTTTTCCCAACCTTAACCCACAGTGCAGCTTTTACTTGATAAGCAACTCTCTCTTTAAAACATTTTTGCAGCAGTGCCACACTGAATGAGAGAAGAGGTCACCATAATCGAGACAGAATAAATCCGCATAAATCTACAGGACATCAATCAGGTTAAATGAGGCATTCTGTCCAGCTGAACACTTTAACTGATTGGAGAAAGTCTTGTTTTTTTATTTATTTTTTATTTTACCAGTTTCTCACTTTATAGACATAAATGAAACGTAAAAAGGCATGGCTAGAGTTCAGCAGGGTCAAAGTCATCCACATGTGTCACAGAGCTGTGATATTTAAAATCCATTGAACTACAACCACAAAAGGAAACCAGGAACAGCATGAAAAAACACACAGCGGAGAGCCTCTGGGGGGTGGGGGGTTCTTCTTCCTGTGCTTGTCTCCCTGCTAACCTTGGACACTGGGTCAGTGTCAGCTGTCAGTGTCAGGTTGAGCGCAGGAATGCTAATGGACCCTCACCACATTGCATCCCTGTCCTCTCCCCTTTCCCTGCCTGCCTCTGTGCTGCATTTCAGAGAGAGGTCCTCCAGTTGTCGATTTCTGCATCTGACTGTGGTCGCCTGCAGTTTCTGCCTCGACAAAAGAAAGGCAGGCTTCCTTTGAGAACCAGACACTAGTCTCAACTCTGTCAGAGTTTCTTTATTCAGTCCCTCCCTCCTGCCATTCCCATCCACTTTAGCTTGTATAAATTCCTAAAGATTCAGCCAATATTTCCTGATTTAAACCTCAGAGTGCAGCTGTCGGGCTTAAATGTGAAAGAACCTGTGGTCGCTTAAGAGCCTCTTCAGTGCACCGACAAAGGCTTATAGTTCAGATTGTCTACTTGGTGAAAAAAAAAAAAGAAAAACTCAGCTTGAAGTTTCACTTACATCAGTAATTATCGATGACGGACTTTCTTGACGGAGAGAATAAAGACTGGTAATTAAAAGCTTTTCGGCAATAATTTTCATAACAATAAGACGTCAGACTGCGATAAATAGCAGCAGCAGTTTAGATTACAAAAGACTAAAACACATGTTGAAAAGTAATTATTTGTCCAAAAACATACTGAAAAGACTAAAATAAGTCAAGACAGGTTTAGAATTATACAGTTTCGAAATGAATGATACGCCTGTGGCGCAAAAATCTATCAAAATGTTTTGAATTCTCCTAAATACATAGTTGCCAAAACTATATTAGAAATTTATGTAAACATATGAACATTTATGTTGATTGCCTTGTAAAACTTCTTTTTGAGCACAATAGCATTTTCCCCTAATCTTCCCCAAATCTGTCCCAAAATAATTCCTAGTATTGAAATTCACTTAGTTTTAAACAGCTTTCATTAACTTTTAGCGCTCATATGTACTCTGGATTGCGCTCACCTACAACTAAATTTTAATTCAATATTTATTGATATAGTTGATGATTGACTTCATCATGTAATGCTGAAGTTTTAAATGTGTTGGGCTTCTGGACCCTTCTGGACACCACCACCACTGTTTTATCTCAATATCTGTAAAGTTGACTGAGTTATAGCAATTTTTGTGTTTGTCAGTTAGCTGTGGCAACTAGAATATTTATGACCTCAAACAGTTAATCAGTTGTATATCTACTTTTAGTCATTATTCTCTGAGTTTTAATAAAATCCATCTAAAGGTTCATAAGATATTTGTCTAACAGACAGGCAATTTACCATTTAGAACACAGAGCCATTTCTACTTCCATGGTAAAACGTGGGTCCTTATGGGTTCAATGACAGGCTGCCTTTTATGGTGGCAACTAATAATGAAAGTATGCAAATGTGGAATTAGTAAATTAAAGCTAACATAATCAGGAAAAGTTTTACAATAAAACTATGCTTTAAATAGTAATTTAAAGACATCGGTAAATTTCCAGAGCTAGTCTCAAGAAATGTTCCATAGCTACAATGTCTTCCCAGAAAAGCTTTGAGAATATTTGAATATATGTAAAGAAGATTTTAGAGTGCATGGATTTTGTAGAAATCCAGAAAGTCAGATATGTATCTTAGAGAAAGGCTATTAAGAGCCCTAAGAGTCAACAGTAAAATTTTAAAATCAATCTTAAAACATACTGGAAGCCAGTGCAGGTAAATTAAAACCTGGAGAGTAAGATCATATTTCTTGGTTTGCATTGGGAGTCTGGCAGCTGACTTTTGTACAGTCTGTATGGATTTATTATTGGAGCTAGAAAATAGGTTGTTACAGTAACCAGGGTATAAAGAAAAGAGGGCATGCAGTACAATTTTTGTTATGTGATAAAATTGATTTTTAATACAGAAACAAAAATGAACAAAATGGAACTCAAACTTTGACGTGGTGTCAAACTCCACAATTATGGCCACCATCCTGTGGGATGATGACCTAGCTACAAAGTTAAAACAAACAAAAAAAAAAAAAACGTGCATGTTTTGCCTTCATCCAGAAAGAGATCTTATGAATTATTAAATCCTTCCAGATTATTGCATCATCATCCTGTCTGAATGGGGTTCAAGTAAAATAAAAACAAAAGAAAAACAAATATGCCTACATTTACAAAGTAAAATACCAAAACAGGTTAATACACACATAACACATTAAAACCAGTCTGCTATTACTTTTATTCTGGGGTCATATCGTGCTAATTTACATTGTCCATCCGTTCGTTCATTTTCTTCCGCTTATCCAGGGTCCGGTCGCGAGGGCAGCAGCCTAAGCAAAGAGACCCAGACTTCCCTCTCCCCAGCCACTTGGGCCAGCTCGTCCGAGGGAATCCCAAGGCGTTCCCAGGCCAGCTGAGAGACATAGTCCCTCCAGCGAGTCCTGGGTCTTCCTCTGCGCCTCGTCCCAGTGGGACGTGCCTGGAACACCTCACCAGGGAGGCGTCCAGGAGGCATCCTAACTAGATGCCTGAGCCACCTCAACTGGCTCCTCTTGACGTGGAGGAGCAGCAGCTCTACTCTGAGTCCCTCCCGGATGACCAAGCTTCTCACCCTATCTCTAAGGGAGAGCC
>JARVJO010000165.1:1801706-1813057 GCA_031762555.1 Cynodonichthys magdalenae | reverse complement strand
CAGAAGAAATCCTTGTCTATGGGAGAAATCCCAGACGGAGCAGTGAAGGGAAACTAGAATTGAGTGGAACTGCATAGAAAGCCAAGGGCCAGGCTAACAAGAGATGTGGCTTTTGTTATTATTTGGAAGGTGTTTTGTTAATAAAAGCTCAAAAAAGCTTGTATTACTGATAGTCATTTTGAACAATGAGTCTTTTTACCCCTTCTTTCTTTCCTCACTTTCATTTGATTCACAGGTGAAGTTTGCGAGCACACATTGCATTTCTAATGTTGCAGTTTTACTTGTGAAGGCTGGGAGTTTTCTAAGTGTCAGATTTTTTGCACAATATCCCCATTTTAATTTTTAAATCATGCAAAATCAATTTTATAAAAGTCTTACTTGCAGTCTTTAAAGGAATGTCAACAACTTTGTGACTTTTAATGGTAATTTCAATCTTTATTTATCTGACTGTTCACATAAATATGCACATTTTTGTTCTCAAAGCGTGACTTCTGAAAGCCATCCAAGAATAAAAACAAAAATAAAAAATAGGAATCTTTTTTTAAATAAGTAAGTTCTCACAAATAAATATGTATTCAAAATACTGACAAAAACATTATCCATACTTAAAAAAGGCAATTTAGTTTGCAAAATCAGGCTTTTGTGATCCAAAGTCAATATAATTTGCAGCAAAATGGGTGAAAGCCAGTAGAACAATAAGTTTTTTTTTCCACAGCTGGCATTAGGACTTGCCATAGAAGGCAAAACATGAATCACTAATGGCATTAAAATGGCTCATTTGTACTGGGAATGTCACAGTAGGCCATTACAGTGTTATAGTGAGCCAATACTGAGAACCTGAGAGCAAAGTAGCTAAATCATGAGTCGTTTATCATATGATATGTGTGAAAATAATATTTTAGAAAATTTCTTTCAATGGGGTCAATCCAATACTTCTCTATTTGTATAATCCTATCAAATGTTTGTGATGATTTAGTGACAAAGTTCTTAAATCTTTTTGATGAGAAGACAAAAAAGCAGGTCAAAATCATCACTGTAACATTTGGGGTAGTTTCAGTACATAATTATTAAAAATGACATTTCACAAAGATTTCAAGTGTGACCCTTCATTAATTTCTGAAATGAAGAGACGTGTTTACAACCAGTCACTCAGAGGAATCTCATGGAACCTTACTCTGACAGCAACAACAAAAAGATCGTCTTTTTTTATTTTCCGTTGGTGCAATAAATCAAAAAGCAATTACATAGGCATGTTCTGAAGATAGATTAAATGTTTTTTGACAATTTTTGAAGCTGACTAGCTTTGCCCAGGCTACGCACTGCTGTCTGTATGAGCTCTAAAAGAATTCACAAAGACAAGAATATTAGGATAATTAGCTGAAAAGATGAGCAGAGGTTGTTCATGACTGTGGCAGATATCTACAACCAGCCCACATGTGCTATTCCATTAAATCACAGAGCACCACATCCACTCCATGCCTTATTAGACTATAAATGTGCAGAATGAAGGCCCATATTCTAATTAGAGACGACTTTAGTTTTCCCCCCACCTTTCAGTTCCTTTCTGTCCACCATTCTCCACAGTGGGAGGTAGAGCTGAATCCCTCCAATCTTAAGAACTCGCCTCCAACTAAGATGTTCAGGGGATTGCACCCGAGGCAAATCTCATTCCAGCCATTTCAGCCATTTTTCTGTCTGAGAAATGCAGGTGGCCTCAGTGTGAGTGATGGAGAGGGGGGCCAGTCATGCAGAGAGGAGTTCTCAACCTGAGCAGATGGACTATCGGTGGTGGGAGTGAAATACTGAATCTCAAAGAAGCAACTTGAGAGGCTTCTGAAAGAGTTTCAAAAGGGTCAGGAGGCATCAGCCCACACAAGGCTTTGGAATAAATGATGGCAAGGAGAAGACTTGGGGAGGAGAGCCAACTAACCAGGCCAAACTAAAAAGGAGTGCACTGGTTAATAGCCTCAGCAGTTGAACATAATATGAGTGGGCTGTTAGCCAGAGAACCTTAGATCTAGTCAAAATCCCAGTGGTGGAATTAGGGTGAAGGACAACATTAGAGATACAAGGCGCTGCTGGGAAATTGCCATGCCCAGCTCGGCAGTCATTTATTTATATAAGCCTCTTGGTTCACCAAAAAGGTTGGTAATTACCATTAGCAATTACCACTGAGCAAGTACAGACACCTCTGTAGCAGCTGCTGGAACTGCCAGATGTGAACTAGAAGCAACAACGGGGTCGGTGAAAAACACCCTAGGGCACTGTTCCAGGTCCCTGATGAGACATCAGCAATTTGATGCACATCTTTTCTCTTACATCTCTGGTTAAGCTGTGGCAGAGTTCCTACGTAATTCTGTTTTTTAATGTGGCAAAAAAACAAAAAAAAAGTTCCCATAAAAGCGGTGTTATCATTATCTGCAGTGGATAAAAACTCCTGTGAATAAGGAGGACCATGACATACACAGGAAGACAGCAGAACAGACCATGGGGAGGTGAAAACAATGCTCAATGAGAGAGAGAATTATAAGGAGTAATGGGTGCAGCCAAGTGAATGCATTACTCTCTGTAGCTGAGGTAAAATAGGGCCTTATTTGCAGGTAGGGGATGCACATTAGCAGCAGGTTCCCAGGTATAGTTGTGGCAAGAGCTCAGGAGGCAGCATGGCATTGATGACTGGACACCGTCACGTCCATGTCCTCTAGAGACTTGGAGGGTGGGGACATCATGCTGTTTAGTGAAAGCACAGATATCCCACCAAGGTGGTAATGAGACAAGACCACCATCACCAAGGAAGAGGCGATAATTACGGACACATATACCTGCTCACTGCCATGAGCTTATAAATTATAGCTCACCCTGCCTATTTTCAGTGGAACATAAAGTTTGAGACACTGCTGTGACTTACTCCATCTTCAGTGTACACTCTGAATTTGCTGGTAAACTGTAAAGAGTCAGCCAGCAAACAAAGTTTAGTTATTCACTGCTACAGTAATACCTGTGACTTAGGTAAAATATGCCATCACAATACAGTACTGTACAATAGTTTGAAAGCTTCCTCTAATTTTCCAGGAAATTGCTTTTAGAGAATCATCCATCCATTTTCTTTATTGATTTCTCTATTCCAGTTGTGGAAGTGCCAAGAACTATTTCCAGCAGGTATTATGCAGGAAGCATGGTACACAATGGACACGTTGCAAATCTATCAAAGGATAAACTGGAGACAAATAAGACACAAACATTCCCACTCTCACTCACACCTAGGGTCAGTTCAGTTACCAGATAACAAACTACATACACAACCTACATAGAGAACATGCAAAATCAACACAGGATGGTCAAAGGTACAAAGAAATGACAACTCTTATGTTGCCTTTCCAAAGACCCAGGCCACATTTACACTGAGCTGGTTTTCAGTGAAACCATAACATTTTTGTTTTGCTCGTTTACACTTTCCTGGTGATCGGAGTCTCTGACACTGTTTGAAGCCAAGTCTCAGAATGAAACTTTTCTTTAACACCCCCATGGAGGTGTGAAAGAGGACTTGTGCATGCAGCCAGCATACAGGTGGCTACAGCAAAGGTTTCTTCTAAACTAACAATTACAATAAGTTACAGACAGCAGAGTGTTTTTTTCTGTTTTACTCACCTTTTGCAGCATGAAGGAGCAAAACCAAAAAACATCCTAGGTCCAAAAAAAATGTTAGTTTATTCACTAGGTTTGAACATAACTGATAATGCACACTGCATGATCAGTGTATGAGTAAGACTGGCATCATGGTTTCTCTGTGCACATTTTCAACCACCTTATCTTACAACACTCTCGCTCAGCATGTATGAGAATCTGGGTTAAAAAAAATAATTTTAAAGTGACGGTATAACAGTTAATTTCCCGATTTCCCATATGAACAGTGTCTCAGACTTTATTTTATGTCTAAATCTGCGTACACACCAAATGCGTTTTGTGCGTCAGGTTTACATGCAAAGTCTGTTAGACGTGTGTCAAGCACCTCGTGTTTTGAGGCGTTTTGAGCATTTTGAGCATTTGACGTCAAATGCTGGTGTTGTAAAATCTAAATTTTGCTTCTCAATGCGAAGCGTTAGCCAATCAGAGAGACTCCACTATGTGATGTAGCGGTGCATTTTCCAATGGGACAGTTTCCTGAGTGACGCCCGCTAACCTGAGACAGATGGACAGGAGCAGTATAGCAGAAATCGAATGCCTGTAGTTGGTATCCTGGAGGGGGTGTGGGCACCAATGTGGGTCAGCAGTTCATCAAACTGAGCATGAGACAAAAATAGTTCTGAAAGTTTGCAGCTCCTGGAATGGTGAAACTCACCAAACTCAGAACTCCTTTGATTTATCTGGTAAAATACTAAGCGCATCATGCTCTTGCTATCAGTAAATATAGCAAAGCCACTTTCTTCATTTCATCTGCCATTAAACAGAGACTGACAGAGGAGGAAAACAACCATAAGGGCTCTCAATGTTTACTGAATTATTGAAATGTTTGACAAGCGTTTGACCTCAAACTGCACAAGTGTCCAACTTGAGGCGTTGGACACAGTTTTGATGCTCAAATCGCATTTGGTGTGTACACAGCATTAAATGAGACAGATTGTGCTTTTAAATTCTTCTTTTTTACATTTAAGTCCTTCAGTTGGGGTCTATATAAAGTGGAACTGCAATTATTTGGTTTCGAATTCCTTGTCTTAAAAGAAACTGTACATTTTGTAAATTTTAGCCAATTCTAACAGAAAACATGCACAAAGCAGTAGATTCAATTTTAATACAATTCTGTCAAACTCAGTCTAGAGTTGCACAAATTTAGAAAAACATATTGTTGTCATATTTTGGAATACTGCAATAATGAAGTCACAATAGGCTCCCACTTTTTGTGCTCAAATATATGAAAAAAAAAGTCCATTGGATTGACCTCATAAATTACTGACATATAGAGTGTGACTGTTTGGCACTTGACATGTACCAACTTACAATGTATGTCAATCCGAACCCAATAAAATTAAATTCAGATAGGTTCTAATCCGATGATGTTTTAGTAAATTTCATTCCAAATTCAACAGTCCATTTAAAAGAAGTCTGACAAACCATATAAGGTGATTTTACAATTGCACTGGATACTTATTTGTTGTGGCGGATCTAGGATTTATCTGAGTAAGGGGCCATCAAGGGGCCACTATATTGAAAGAGGGGCCAAGTTTTTGTTCAAGATCCTTTCACACAAATCAATAGTTTTGGTAAGGTTATTTATTTTAAACTAATCACACATGTTCAAACACCGATAATGTAATATAATTTTTTTTTTAAGTCTTGCAAAATAAAATTCTCCTTACCAGTTTTACATACGTTTTTACTGTACATAGATAAAATACTGTCAAACACATAGCATTTGAGAAAATCCAATCATCATTTTTCAGTTCAAGAACCTTTTCTGCAAGATTGTTCAAATTTTCCTAAAAATAGAAGACTTCATTCATGCTGAACTTTTCTATTTGACTCATTAGCACCACTACTGTTTGGATATGGAATTGCAGCCTGGTGAAGGACTTCAGGGAGCCAATCGGATTTCAGCTGGGGCCAATGCCCCTGTGGCCCCACCCCTAGAACCGCCTCTGCTTTTTGTTTATCAAATCATTTTTTTACAAAGTAAATTTTTAGGCATGTTTTCTTCGCCATGCCAGCTGACCAAGCTCCACCATAAAAACTAAGCATGTTGCATGTTTGTCAGACAGCACTCATCTCATCCTCCCTGGCGAGACACAGCAGACACAGCAAGGTATTTTTCAGAGGAGCTGGGGAAATGTGTCAGGTGGTAGCAAATCGCTAGAATGCCAGACCAGCAGGCAGACATTCTTGAGACGAGGCAAGGTGGGCACAAAATCATCTGCTCAACAGGAAGCTGGATAAGTTCTGCAGTGCTGCGTGGCTTCATAAAAGAGCTTTGGAGGTGTGTGTTCATGGTGGCAAATGTCTGTGTGTGGGGGGATTTTATCTTTTAATTGCCACCTTTTTAAAAGTGTACGAAGGTTTGGTTGATTTCTAACAATAGCGGGATGCAAAAACTGACAAGTGCCTGTCTTTAAGCAGCAAGTGAGAAAATCGCCACTCAGCACTCAGTTCGCTGAGAATGAACATCGTTCTCTGGAGTGTCTTATCCTTGAAACATATGCGGCACACAATTTCATCACACATAATTGAGGAAGAAGCAAAGATCCAAGGACAGCTGCGGCAGTTTAATGACTTTATCTTCATTTGAATAGGTACCTCTCTCAAAGGAAATGTTCCACATCATTGCTTGAAATCCATTCAGGCAATATGATGGCCACCTGAGAGGCGCATCAACCGAGATTCTATGGTGTTGAGTTGATTTTGAGGAACATAATACCTTCCTCTTTGCAGAATTATCAGCTCAGGGATAAGTTTGGCTACGGCAAATCTGTGCACCTCAGTCTCACTCCCGATGTGTCGATGTGTGACAGGAACCTGAGGCGAGAATGAAAGATAGAGCATCCTGCAGCCCGCACATCAACGCCAGAAAGCTTAATCAAACTTGATTTAAGGAGGAAGACTGCTGGAACTAATTGTGCAGCATCTCAAAGCACTGGACCTGATTCATCCGTAAGCATCTCCTCAGGAAGGGTTTCCAATATTTTGTTTATGCTTATTGCATGTTTGATAAACAGGACATAATTATAGCTGATGGCTTTACACAGGTGGATAGCCACTGCTGGATGCAAAGTCGCTCATTTGAATCTTGCGTTTTAAGCATTTTTTAAAGACCACGTTTCTATATATTTTTTAAATCTAATAATAATTACCCCCATTAACAATTACTTCATGTGGAATCATTTTTATTGTTAAACAACTGTCAAAAATGTTAGCAATCAAGCTGTAGAATAAAATGTGATGTTCAAAATGGTATGTCTGAATAAATGCAGGAATCCACTTGGATTTATTCTCAAAAACTTTCTTTTTGTCTTCTGACTCCAATCAGTTTCAGCACAGCACAGGCCTCAACATTCAGTTAATCAGTTACACAATTTCCTTCAAAGCTGCATTTACATATTTGTTGGGAAAGCATCAAGTGGTCCAAGCCAAAATGTTGGCTCGATAACATATAAATAAATAAATAAATACCAGTACAATAAAAGCTAAAATACAATAAAACTTGTTCCATTATATATCACTTAAGCTCATTTGTGAGTCAAGGCAGGTGAGAGAATACTTTTGACAATATAGTGCAGCAGAGAGCACCCCTCACCCAATGCATTGTTGTGAAGAAGTGCTGAGTGGGAGTGTCGGAAACGGTAGGAAGTTCCAAGACAGATGCTAACTTCAAGGGGTTCAAATTCAAATTTGTTTTTGATACAGTATATAAAGCATTTTCATAACAACTGAAGGTAACAGTTACTTGATAGTTGTATAGAATTAAACTATGTGCCTGGAAAATACATATTACCCCCTCCCCAACTTTAAATTGAAATTGCTGGCATATGTAAAGCGGCATCCATCAGCCCCCACATTACTGAAGTTGTACAAAAGGATATTATTGAGTAGCTTCATGATGATGTTCAGTCTTTAAGTAAAATACTTAAACAGTCATTAATGCCAGCCTTGTATTTCATCTTTGGTTGGGTCAGCAAATCCCCAAAGCACCAGACTTCTATGCCTGACGATTACGAGCTCATAATATGAACCCAAATGCTCCTGATCACTGCCAACCGAGCGTCAGAAATCAGATCAGAGCCCACCTGAGTTTCTTTGCAATAAACCAGAAGTCCTCACAAGAGAGCTGGAGTGATGCTGTCCCTCCATGAGCTGTAATGACTTCAACTAAGCAGGTCCTCAACAGATGGTGACATTCAACACCCCAAAGGTTGTCTCTGTAAGCCCAGGCTTGAAGTTTGAGATATTGTTTTTCTTACTCAGGGCCAACACCTGTCAGAAATGGCAAAAGGGGCTGGAGAATTTATTATTGTTAATCAGAACCAGCACACACAAGAAAAAAAATGAACAGCCAGTTCAGTGAGGTGGTTTGGCTTTTTTATCATTTTTCCAAAATTTTTTAATTCCACATTTCCACACTTAAATTTGGTTGGGGGGGGGGGGGGGTCACCTTAGTATTAAATCAAACACAGACATGATCATTAATATAATATTTTTGCCTTAATTGGCCCAAACTTAAATAATAAAAGATATTTAGCACTTATTTAGCCTGCTGGTGCCTACTGGAGCTTCACATTTCTTGAACTGGCCTTGTTTTAAGGCTTTAGCAATCCACTTCTGTGTTCTGTTCCACTCAAACTAACACTTAGCTTGTCCACCTGGTCAGAATTTATCTATTTCTGAAAACTGAGAACATTCAAAAAGCTATCTACAACATGTAAGATGTTACCTGTATTTCTTTTCCACAAAACCCCACTTTAAAAGATGTGAACTATCACCTGGAAAGTGAAACTTATGTTCTGTCATAGAGCACTTTTGCAGTTTTAAGAAGCTAATTTTCATTAAAGAAGAAAATAAAAGAGGCAACATGCTGTAGTTAGGGTATTAGCAGATAGTTCATTTGCATATAAGACACAAGGGGCCTACCCAGACCCAGAAATAATTTTCTTTTTGAAAAGTAACAACACAGTTATTTTCAATCATAAATTAAGTGATTTGCATTTGGGCTTGAACTAATCCAATGTGAGTTCTTTTTTCAGCTTTGTTCTCACTTTATTGTTAGAAGCAGAGGTAAAAATATTTGCAACTTTGACACTCATGTCTTGTGTTAAACTTTTTGTCACCAACACTTTAAATTTTGGATAAATTTCAAACACGTCTCTAATGTTTATAATGCTCTTGAAGTGAGAAAAAAAAATCAGAGGAGGGTATCGTCTTACTGATATCCTCCTCCTTTTTTCACCTGTTCACATTTTTAGGTGCCCCATCTGTCTGTTGCATTCTCCATCTCCTCTGCTCCTCCTCTCCTCTCTCCAGTCCCGCTCATATAAAGGATGCAATCATAAAGCAAGCAAAATCTAATTAGATTTCTCATTTCTTTTCTATTGATCTGCACCAGAAGATGTTCCCACTCTGTTTTAGTTGGCTATAAACATTTGTAAAAGTGTGCCTGAAAGAATATTTGTTTTTATAGTGTACTTTGATAAACAAAACATTTTAAAAAATATAGGCCTAGATTTCCTTGGAGGAATGCAGATCACCCATTCATGCCAGAGTTTTAAACTTTTAAACATGTTAAGTTGCAAGATAACAGCTTGTAGCAAAATAAAATTACAACTCCACTTAAAAATTACATCGTAATTAATCTTGTATTGCTAATGCTCAGAATGCATGTGATGAATGACTTTTAGCTAGTGCTACATCAAGATTTAGCTGAATGTCTGTAAAATTGACCAAGTTATAGTTGTGCTGACTTACATTTAATTTATTGTGCCAGCTATCTTCAATCGGATAAACTCTAGGAAATAATCACTTGTGGATGTGCATCCAATGATAATTTTTTTTAAGAATTGCATTAAGTTCCATTCAGCGGTTTATGAAATATTTTGCTAAAAGACAAACAGGGTAATATCAAAACTTTAGGCAAAAATACCCTGCCATGTGTAGAACATTATTTGTTGCAGATGACTCCCATCTTCTACCACACCAACTTTTAGCTCAATATCTATATAATCAACAAGGTTATTGCCTTTTTTGTGTTGGTCAACACTGATTAGCTGTGGCAGCCATCTGGTTGGCTCCAAAAGTCAATCAGTTGTAAATGTGCACTTACTGAATACTTTTTTAGTTTATTTATTAGTTTTTTTATTCAGCCAGTGGTTCACACGATTTTTGCTAACAGACAATGCACATACAGTCTTTTGGTGGCAGATGATGAAACCTGAAATATAAGAATTCTTGTTGTTAATGATCTTTCTTCTTTATAAACATCAGCCTGAGCTAAAAGATGAAGCAGCACCACTCTGATGCAGCAAAAGGGAACAAGTTATCCTCCTCCTCCAGCTGCACCTGAACATATTTGTCTAAGACTAATGTCTGTGAGACGACCAAGCTGCCACTCGATGCCAGCAACTATCTGCTTCGTGCCTGTGCTCCTATTTTCCCTCTGTTTCGAAGCTCAAAATACACTTGTGCCATGCATAAACAGTCGGCGGTGGCAGGTATGAAATCCAGAGCAACATGCCTGTTTTTTTGCAGAAACATATCAGATTTTTCATATCATTATTTTTTTGGGGTGGTTTAAGGCGTGATGGAATCGGGTCTGTTGTTTATTATTCTGTCTCGGGATCCCGAGCTGCTCAGAGAACATTCGGCCTAACGATGCCTATGGGTATTGGAATTTCCCCCACCCCCTGTCCCCCACTACAAGTACCACAGCCATGAATAATCACTTTTCCATCCGAGCAGATGGAGCAATCTGTAAAACATTTTTTCTTTTTTTTTTAATTATTTTTTTTTATCTAAGCATGTAAGAATAATATCAGTTGACCCTGAGCTGGAGTAAACAATGTAGACTCTTCGACTCTGGAACTTTCAAGCATGATGAAATCTTTGCAACATGGAAGCATGCAACACTTTTGAGCATGTCAGGACCAGTAGACTCTCTGTTGGATTCATATTTTATGACAACACAAACCAAGAGAAGCCATATGGTAATGGAGGTTGGACCTGCCTTGAAATTCCCCCCAGCTAGAGGTGGTGGAACAACCTAATGAAGCAGCAGACTGTGTGCTGCCTGGGGTCAGAATAGGAAAAGAGTTCAGATGGCCGTGGTCAGTGGCAGCAGCAGCTAAGTCCTGTGACTTGGGCCCCCCCAGGACACACAGCAGACTGGCCAGCCAAACACACAGGACAAGGACCGATGTTCCCAATTGCAGTGCTGTGCCAAAAGAAATGGAGGTATTCTTGTTGTGATTCTGTTGGGGGAGGTACACGTGTTTGGATTGAGATTTGCATTGTGTGTGTGTGTGTATGAAATCAAATTAGAACTCCACCAACATGCTTTGATGGTGTTCTTTAGAAACCAGGGAAGCCAGTATCTAATGCATTAGGTCAAATATTGTGTTTGAAGTCTTTGTAATGTGTATGAGTTTAACATTCATACACATTACAATGAGGAAGGGTTCAGCGGCAGCAGAGTGGATGAATCTCAATAGCTAAAACATAGGATGGCACTACAATTTGTCCTGAAACATAATTATATATTTATTAGGGTGCAACGATACAGAAAATTCACGATTCGGTTCGGTTCGATACTTTAGTCTCACGGTTCGATATTTTTTTGATACAAAAAAGAGCTATTTCCATGCACTTCTTAACTTGTA
>JARVJO010000165.1:1751417-1778371 GCA_031762555.1 Cynodonichthys magdalenae | reverse complement strand
GGTAGCAAATTTTTTTTTAATTACCCCAAAATGTCTATGACCTAAACTTTTCTGGTTTTCTGGTAAATAGGCTTCGACTCACATTTAATCTCTACTAATCATTTTGTAGGATCATTCCACAATTCTGGTGTTGGTATATTTGCCAATCGTCTAAAATAAAATTTTAAAATAGAAAATTTATAAATGAAAGAGGTTAAAGCAATATTTCTCGTGATGATTTTTTTAAATTCATTTATTTTTTTAAAATTTCATTTATTGTATAATTTTATATGTCATATTGCTAATTTGCTACCGTATCAGCCCCATTCCTGAATTTAGTGTATTGAGTATTAATGCATATATTGGCTGATTTAAAGATTCGGAACAATGCATGTCAATGACGGACACAGTTTATATAGTATTACTTCTCTATTGTTGCATCACTTTCTGTCTGAATGTGTTCAGTTTAGGTTCCTGTTTTTTTTTCCCGTGTCTCAGAAAATAAGACTGGACTGCAAATGAGATGTTCCAAACAGCTCACAGACATTTACAATGTGAGATAGAATAAGTTATTTTTGTGCAGTCTTTAGGCTTCATATTTTTTCTACATACAATTTACATTGAGAAAGAGCTTTACTATTCTAAAAGAAAATGGAAAATTTGGAAAAAAAGCACATTTTGTCCTCTTCAACCTTCGACAGCCTCATAAACATATCCAGCAGTATTATCCTGGAAACAAGGTTGAGAAATATTACAGTGCTGACTTTAATGGCACTGCTGTCTGAGTGAAATCTCAGACCTATATACTCACAGGTTTAATCCTCTTCTGTGCTTTTGGTGAAAACTATATCTAAGCATAGGTCAGACTGTGCTGAAAAACAAAGACCATCTCCTCATTTACTGTTAATTGCATGATGTTAAATGATATGACTTGAGTCACATTGTGCCATGCAGGCTGGGTGAAACAGAGCTGGGTATCATCCAGGTATTGCCTCACAAAAAGTTCTTGGTAACCACCCCAGTGAGGGAAACAAGAGAAGCATTGACCTTGGCAGACAAAAATCTTCTCCATGTTCATCTAAACCCAGAAAACATGACTTAACAATCATTAAAAAGCCTAAAGATTTAGCATCCTGGATCAATCTTTAATATGCAGCTAGAGATAATGGTTTCTCCTCTTACATGTTAGTCTACAACTTATTTACAAATGCAATTATAGAGGTGCAACTTACATGTATCATCTTTTATGTTCTTTATTTTTATGGTACCAGAGTGTTTGAACTGTCACAGCTGATAAAAATGATCTAAAGTCAGAGAAACATAACCACATGTAATTAATTTTGTTTGGTCCAAATGTTAAAATACATTTTCAGAGATTTTAGTGGTAAAGTAATAAAATTATGGTCAATGGGATTTAAATCTGTTTCATTTTTTAAATGCTCATCACTTTTAGCTGCTACATTTCACTCTGGCAGATAACAAATAACTCACAGCAATTTGAAATCAAAAACTATTTCCTCACCCATACTTGTATCTTTTGTTCAACCCTCAAAGTTTCAAAGGCACAGAAATGATTAATTTCTCATCCTTGCAGTCTTTCCAGGAAACCAGAAAGCCTTTGAACAAGTTCAATACAGTCAAGTTGTCAGTTTTCGAGACGAGAGCAGATTGAGGGTAAAGAGCCTCAGGGGTAATGGGATGAAGTCTGTTGCCACATTGTTGCAACATGCGTGGGATTCCCACGGGAGGGCTGGAAATGGAGTCGGGACAGAGCTCCTTCCTGACATCTCAGGCCCTCTTGCCACTGCCTTTACATCTCTTACTTTATGTTTGATGTCCAAATTGAGCTCTGCTCCATCACCTTCATAGCTACACTCCCCCACCCTCATCTTCCTCTTCTCACTGAAAAGATGTTAAAACAAATGCTTAGCTGATAAAACTAGTTTTCTGATCCATGGATTAGGTTCACTTCTTATTGGTTATTAAATTTTCAGGTCAGCACCTAAAACAATGACATGTTGAAGCAGTGGTTAGAGCTGTTGCCTCACAGCAAGCAGTTCACAGATTGAAAACCTGGCAATGACCACTAGAGACAGGCAGCAGCTCCCTGTGACCCTGCATGGACAAGAAATGGATGGATGGGTGATCAAATCCAGCAACATGACCACAGTCCACAGTCTGAAATCAAAATTTTTAAAATGTAGATTCAAATTATTGATGGGAACGTTAACCTAAATTTTACTCTGTATAGTCACTCAACATTCATCGTTTACTCACGTCTCACTCATTTAAAGAGTGAGGAACTCTATGTCAGAATACTCTTCCTGGACTTTTCAACAATCCTTTAAACTATGTGATTGTGTATTTATCTTGGTTGTTGTGTAGGACTGTTAAGGCCCACACATACTAGGGTGTACTTCGCTCCGCCGTGGTCCGCGTGGACTCAATGCGGACTCGAAGTGGCTGTTCGCCGGAGTGGTCCTCGCAGAGATCAAATTTTTACGTCTGCATCCACTGTGTTGCACAATAAACTGCCCGCCGAGTTCACGTCAAACTGTTTTGAATGCGACACCCAGCTTATAAAGTTGAGAATCTGTGTCATTTGTGGAAGAAATGGAGTCAAAATTTGAAGAGTGTCTCATAGAGGAAATTAAAAAACTTTATGATACATCAATGAAGGAATCTAAAGACTTTCAACGAGCAACAAATTCGTGGGAGGAAATAGCTCAGACCCTGGGTTAGGTTAGTTCATTTCTTTTGTTGTTTTAAAGCTTAAATGCAATGGAAAAAAAAAGCTTAGATGCAAACTATCTCTTCTTCTTGTCTTTGATGCCATGACTGTAATTGCGAGAAATTAAAGAACTTGTCAGGCGGTCAGTACGCACGAGTATGAAGTCACAAATGTCCGCGGACAATATGCGCGGAGTCTGCACGGCTCACGGACCGCACACAGTACACCTGAGTATGTGGGAGCCTTTAGAGAAAACTGGAATAACCCAAATAAAACCCAGGCAGATTAAGAGATATTTTAGAGATAAATGTTCTAATTAGTATAGATACTTATTTGATAAAGTATAATTCAACGTGCTCTACTTCTTTTAAGGCACACTGTAGAGCAGCAGATGAGAGCAAAGGCTGGTTGGTTAGTTGGACTTGTGCACAGTATTTGTTTATATTTTACCTTTGTTGTATTTCTCTTTGCGAACAGTGAGTTTATAATTTTTGTTTTAGTAACTCAAAATACTTTTAAACCTAAAAGCAAATTTGAAAAATAAGGAAACCAAAAAGCCAATCCAATGGCCAAATGTTGGTGAAGTTGGGAGTCAAAGTTCTTGGTAATTCAAAACACCAACAGTGGGCTCATTGGTCAGATAAGTTTCCACAGATTTCACTTTGCAGCAGAGAGATGCAGCTTTTCCTGACATATTGTATTGGCCGGCACATTTGTGACCAATGCCATTTTTCTTACCTCTAAAAAAACTTAAATCCATTAAAGATGCTTTAAATGTACTGAAAAGAAATGTGTTGGATACTGTATTGTGTTTGTTACTGGTCAAACTGAAGTCCAGACAGAACCTTATGTTTGGTGCTTATTTTGTTTTGGCCCACTTAACACCTTCTCTCTAAGAGGCTTCAAGAGTCCAGCAGTCAGTTTTGGTGTGGTTGTGGCACACACTCAGTAGGAACAGGAAGGATCGGGGGTGGTGTGGCTGTGGCTGCTAGGGTTACAGGGGTGGCTGAAACAGATTGGTTGGTATCACACTCTCACCTCAGGGGGATAAAGCACTTGGAGGCGTTGTGGCTGGGTGCGCGTTTGTGTCTCTGCGTTTGTGTGTGAGAGAGACTGACAGCAGGAGCGGGTGGGTGGGGGAGGAATTGTGAGAAATACAAAATCCTCAGATTGCTGAGTTTGGATGCCATGACCCCACACCGACCCCCATTTCCTGACTCAATTGCCTCAGCAGGAGCTGAGCTCCGTTTCACAGCACCGCTGCTTCTTCTTTCGTCCACAATCATGTGGACTCATATGGGACTCCACTCCGCTGACATCTCTATAGTCAAGACTAAATAATGACAAAGGGTCAGCGTGTGAGCCCTCCTTGCGATCTTTAATGGGGACAGGACTCATTTAATTAATTTGCAATCAAAGATGTAATGAAAATGAAGATAAACTTGGCTCTAGGGGAGGTAAAATGAGTTTGTGGACAGTAAGAAATGGAAACACACTTATTGTTGTTAGCTTTACATATTTCAAAGTAATAAAAGTCATTTTTATGTAGAATTGCAGAGTTTTTGTCTTTAAATCTGGAGTTGGAGGGTGATGGGCACAGTACCAGTGATACTTTGTTTTTGTTTTAAATGGGGTCAGGGGTGACTGATTACCTAGAATCCCTCTGGTTTTTCAGTTGTTAGTATTAGACATCTTCACCCAAAAAAGGCCCAGGTGAGGTTGATCAGGCCTCAGTGTGTGTTTCTTAAAGCTAATTGGGTTTGTTGAACAGTTAAGATTAGGCGAAAGAAGCAGGGTTAGTTTTCTGTTGCCCTTTAAGTAATTTTTACTGAAGGATGGCCTGGAGAAGGCATTTTTTCCACCAGACAGGGCATCACTTACCTGTCCTGAATCTCAGAATCCTCTTCTGAGACCCAAAATACATAAGGACAAACTAAGAAACCCTCCACAAACTACTCTCAAGAAGACATTTTCCTATACTTTCCTGTAAAAAGCAACACTAATTAAAGTTACTTAAAAGGTTTCCTTGAAAGAAAGAAAGAAAGAAAGAAAGAAAGAAAGAAAGAAAGAAAGAAAGAAAGAAAGAAAGCTTTAAAAGAGTTGATTCATATTATTTACTTTCAATTGATAATTTCTTGCTCTCTGTTTCATTTCTCTGCACAGAATTGGGAAAAGGGAATGTGTTGCAAAAAGACTGGAAGTTAACTAAACTGATCCCAATGAGCACCTTTAAGTCCATATTGAGGGCATTAGAGATATATTAATTGTGTAATTTTATGTAAATGTGTAATTTTTGCTGCCTCTTGGCCAGGACTCCCTTGAAAAAGAGGTTTTTAATCTGAATGGGACTTTCCTGGAAAAATAAATGAAATAAACTTGTGCACAGTCCTCTACTTTTAGATGTGCCATGTCCTATTAAGTCAAAGCTGTAAGATTTTTAGGCAACCTTCTCAGTTTATGTTTTTTCATGTTTTGTTTAAGTTATGTTGTCTTATTTTAGATTGACATACAGCTATAATTTCTACCTATATTTTACAATATACATCCCACTCAAAATGGTAATGAAAACAACATAACTCAAGCAAGCAAGCCTTTTACTGACCTTCCATTGTTTTCAATTAGTTGAAAACTTAAACTTTAACACTGTCAACTTTGACTTTGTATATTTTACCTCTAGCTTCTTTAAAAAAAAAATTGCAAAGTTCTGTGCCTAAACTGTTGATGAATTTCTCTTGATTAAGGTGACATGGGTCATGACTAAAGGCACTTTGCTAGATGGTTACTTTTCAGCCATGTTTTTAGCATATCTGATGTTGTATATACTTCTCTTGTCATCTATGACAGCTTTTTATAGTAATATACAAATACACTGCCTGACCAAAAACAAGTCACCACCAAAAAAAATAAAAGATCACAAACTAATATTTTGTTGGACCACCTTTAGCTTTGATTATGGCACACATTTGCTGTGGCATTGTTTTGATGAGTTTTTGCAATGTCACAGGATATTTTTTTTCCATCTAGTGTAGCATTATTTTTTCACCCAAATCTTGCATTAATGATGGTAGAAACTGACTGCTGCACAAAGCCTTCTCCAGCACATCCTAAAGATTCTAAATGGGGTTAAGGTCTACACTCTGTTGATCCAATCCATGTGTGAAAATGATGTCTTGTGCTTCCTGAACCACTCTTTCACAATTCAATCCTGGCATTGTCAACTTGGAACGTGCCCGTGCCATCAGGGAAGAAAAATATCTATTAATGAGATAACCTGATCATTCAGTATATTCAGGTAGTCAGCTGACATCATTATTTGAGCACAGACTGTTGCTGAACCTAGACCTGACCAACTCCAGCAACCCCACATCATAGACCTAAGTTAAATCCAGGTGGCAATTTTTTTTTTGCCAGACAGTGTAAAAAAGGTTGCACATACAACATCTTTTTGGCAACATTTTCCTAACATGCATATTTCTCTAAAATCAAATTAACAATACTGTGCAAAAGTTATACACTACCATTGAGTTTTTAGATTTGTTGCGCAGGAGTTGTTTGTAAGTGGACTTAATACTCAATACTTTGTTGGGCTTTCTGATCTTTCAAAGGTTATTGTTTAAACTAAAATTTTTGTGAGAGTGTGTGTGTGTGTCTGTATGTATGTATACATACACATTATAAATCAAACTGAATATTTCTCCCCACATATTTAGATTAAATGTCATGGCTTTGTATTTTTGTGCCAGGCAGCAAACAAAAAAATGTTTGTAAAAATTTATTTTTTTAAGTGTTCTTTGCAAATCTGTTTGCTATGTGTCATCATAACACTGGTTTTATATTATTTCTATTTTTAAAAACAAACAAAACAACAAAAACAAAAGACATTCCTCTGAAGTGGGTGGTCAATCACTGGATTAAATAAAAGGTGAAAACTCAGCTGAAGTTCAAAGAAAAAAAATTAAAGGTGTCTGAAGGCCTGGAGGAAATTTAATCAAGGCCTTTTTTTAAAGAATTCCAGAAAGTCTGGCTGCTTTGCAGCAAAATATAAAGAATACAAAAAAATAATTAGAAAAGAAGATGAAAGAAAAAGTACTTGGCCATGAGAACCTGTACCCTATGAAAATCAAATTTTTGTTCTGTTTTCCAAATTGGATCATGTTTATACAATATGTTATAAATCAAAATAAATTAAATCAGAAATAAATTCAGAAATTCAATCCATACCATAAATAAACAGCAATTTTTCAAATTTACACTGTTAATTAAACTGAAGATTTTTCTTTTTGATAAATCCTATAGTTAGGCTTTGGTTTCCTGATTCATTCCATAGTAATTATAGTTAATTAGTTATGTTGCTATAGGTTTAGACTGCTGAAGGACGAACTGAACACATTTCCTCACTCTGCTGCTGTCTTTAATCTCTCTCCTATACATGTTTGTAGAAATCACATATCAATAATGTGTTTTCTTTGTCTCTCCTCCAGAGGAAAATACACCTGGACCAGTCCTGTGTTTATCTATGTCTCTTTACTGTCTTTCATACCCAGCCGGTCCAGGCAGATGTCCTGAGCCTGGTTCTGCTGGAGGTTCTTTCCTGTTAAGGGAGAGTTTTTCCTCTCCACTGTCACCACTGTGCTGCTCAGGATGGGAGACTGTGACGAAGCAAAGATTCGGCTCAGTCTGCTGGCTTCTTCTTTAGCTTTTGTTTTTTTGTGTACAGTGCCCTAAGACAACAATTGTTGTGACTTGGTACTATATAAATAAACTGAATTGAATTACACTGCTGCCCTAAAAGTACATCACAAATCTTTCAAAACAAAAATTGCATGTATTCATTTAATTTAAAATAGGTGCCTGATTTGTTTACTCACCATTTTCAGAAGCTGAGGGCTAATCAGTGTCACGGTCTCATGAGGCTAAGGGTTTGAGTCCAGGTTGCTTCAGGAAGGGCATCCGGTGTAAAATATTTGCCAAGTCTCTTGTGCAAGTTCACTCACTGTGGCAACCTCCGCTGAGGGGAGCAGCCAAAAGAAAAAACAATAACTCTTTTTCAGAAGCCAAAAACGATTTTTAGAGAATATCACTGATAGTCTCAGTGGTTAATCCAATGGAAAAGTTATAAAACAAAAACAATAACTAAAACCTGCTGACACAGTCCATCTACTTTGTCATTTGCATTTCTGGCAAGGATTTTAGGTGCAGTAAGGAAATGAGCCCTTTAATTTAATCTGTAGGAACAGGAAAAAAAAGAACAGATCCTCTTAAAGACATGAGTTGTTAAGTTCCACCTGGCAATCCTATAATCATTAGTACTGACAAGCAATCATGTCACCACAGGTAAATTATGGGTAATTTAGGTTATTAGGCAGTAAAATCTATCAGTTGTGTGAGTTAAAGTGGAGTACAGAGAAGAGAACAACATTCCAATGCTCAAACTGATGGTATATTCTTGCCTCATTGTAGCGCCTCATGTGGAACTAATGAAAGCAGAAATGCTCCACACTACATGACCATTAGTGAATAACATCCAATCTTTGGAAATGACCCTAGGCCTTGATCATGTATCGTTACCCCAAGACATCTTCCAGACCACTTTCCTTTATTATTTTGCTCTGTTTGTCACTGACACATGCAGATGAATCACCACCTGGTGCCAATCATAACTCATGTGACAATTAAGATGGCACGCAGAGTTGCTCCTTCTTTTTTCGTTCTTGTTGTTGTGTCAAAGCTGCCACCTAAGCAATTACCCGCCCTTAAATTCTATTATGAACAACAGTGAAGTCTCAGGATGGTGAAAAACATTTTCATTCTCTTCTCAATCAGTCACAGAGTGGGCTAGGATCAAAAAAACGCGCAGAACAAAAAAAAATCAACAAAAAAGCAGCCTCTTCCCTTTTCCAGTTGCACTCCACAGTCCCACTAAATCAGCCTTAATGGGCTGGTGGAGGGAGCACGCGCTGTATCAATCATTCACTCTGTTTTCCTTCTCCTGGTGCCATCCACGGGATCACTTTGGCGCTTTAATGAGCCATTACAATTCCTATCAGGCAATCTTTGTGCCATGTGTGCACAGGCGCGTTTGTTTGAACATGAGTGCGTGCATGCTCTAACCGTTGTGGACTCACGCTGGTATTAGATTGTCTCCGCAGAATTTGGGAGATTGCCCTGATCTCTTGGTTATCTATTTCTCACCCACTTTTGCTCTCTGTTCGCCTCGCTTCTTGCTGTGCGTGGTGGACAGTGGGTTATAATTGCACTGCATCCCACTTGGTCTTTACAGCCATCTGTCTCTTTAATATCAAGCTGAGCACTCTTGACCTTGAAGCGTCACAGCAACATATCTGCAGTTGACTTCTCCGACAGTCACTAAAAAACAAAACAAGTGGAGGGGGATGATGCAGAGATTGAGGGAGAGTGGGGGGAGCGGGTTGCAGAGGTGCGAAAAGTTGTCTCTGAGACAAAGGTGAGCAAGAAATCATGATGGATGGATCCGGCCAGTGCGGAAAGAGAAAAGAAAAGTGAATTGGACACAGCGATGCCTTCGAGGTCACCAGTGAATTCTTTCAATTTGAAGCTGATTTGATTTTGCAAAAATTCGCCCACATGGACCCTCTCACAAAAATGCTGTTATTTTAAAAGAAAATATGCAAGATTAACTTAGAGAACCAAAAAGATATCTTATTTGCCTCCTGGCAATCCCTTTATGCTGCTCAGAAGGATGGTTTATTCTTAAAGCAGTGCCTTCAGGCTTTCATGATGAATATTTGAGCTAACTCTTTTCACCGTATAATTCCAGAGAAATGCCTTAAAGCCATAGCTTGCAATTAGATCTCCACTCCAATCTAAACTTATTTGATTAGATATTTGAGTGTCATTAACAATGATTTACCTTCATTCAGTGAAAGTTTGCGGTGCAGTTTGAAAAGTTAGCTGAACACTCATTTTATTTCCATTTGCACAGATGGGAAATGGCAATTGTTCACGTTGGCTGTGATGAAATATAACAAACCTTAAGTTGAGGTTTAATGCTTTGATCAGGGAAGAAATAAAGCAATGTTTGGAGCAGAAAGCTACTGCCTACAGCCATTGACTACCATATGTTGATGATCTTTCCTGAAACTGAAATGTAATTTATTTTTTTTTCTTTCTTGCCACAAGCAAAATGATCTTTACAAGCCTTTTCCTGTTCATAGCTTAAAAGCTTGTACAGAAAGCTTTGTGGGTAATGAAACTACCTGTCAAGATTTTAAATCAGGTAAAAAATAACTTTTTAGTTAGAATGACTCTATAGGTTAAACTTGTAACTTGTTCTACGTAACAGAAGGCTTCATTTTCAGTTCTGCCCAGGTGAAACCACTACCAGACATTTTGACAGTTCTTTTTCCACAAAGTTGCCAGAGGTCTCCTATTTTTGAAATGTAAAAGCATACTAAAATGACCTTTGATTTAAAATTTATTTGGGTGACACCCTCTGATGAAAGATTATGACATGAGATGCAGAATTGCATGGGCCACTAATAGTCTATTCTTTGACTTCAGACTTAGTAAAACACTTAGACAGGTTCACAATTTGGATTCTTAATCTACACCTTTAACAAGTAATTTCGCATTTGACATGGATTCACACATTTAAGATTCTCATATCAAATTTCAACTAGAACTGTGCCGGATTATAAAAGAGAAAAGTTTATTGTTTGAAAAAATATATTTTATATACATTATAACATGTTTTTAATGCTTAAACAAAATGTTAAAATAGCAATTACCTGATTTTTGTCTTAAACTCTTTATATTGTTACAGTTTATATTGTTATAACTAGTGCTGGGCTTGGAATAAAATTTTTAATCGCAATAAATCTTAAGATATTTTTATGATTAATCGCAATTAATCTCTTTTTTTATAGAACCGATCAATCTATGGCTGTGTATATTTATATGTTTCAATACATGTGTGACACACTATGTACATTTTTCTTATGTTTTTCATTTTAACTTCTTATTGCCTATTGTATTGACAACAGGGGCCTCATTGATCTTTCATTCCTCATAATACTAATTTGGAATGACAAAAAAGTCCTTCAAGTCTTGATTTAATTTCATTATTCTGCACAAAATTTAACTGACTCAAATATGTTTGGAGCATTTTAGGTACTTTTTTTTATAAAAAAAGGGGGCAATGCATTTTCAAAAACTTTAAACAAATAAGGCAAAGCAAGCCAGTCTTTCCTATTCCTTTTTCTTCCACACACTGGTCAGCAGAACCTCCCTCTGTTTGTTTGAGACAGTTTAGCGTTGCAGTGCTTACAGATAACTTTATTTCCTCCCAGCCCACCGCTGAGAAATGTTTTAAAATAAAAGCTGCCCTGAAGAATCCAGTGGCTTCAGGCACATTTTCACCCAGCTGCAGCTCGGGTTCATGTGAGCGGCTGCCATGCTTAACTACAATGGCTCTCATTGGATGAGACACGCAATGAAGGCTATCTAAAGCCAGTAGTGATCAAGATCCCACCTCCTCGCGGCAACCACTGGGTTTGTGTGTGTCTGTGTGTGTGTGTCTTCATACACAGCCCAGAGAACAGAGATCAGATGGAGAAATAAAAAGAAACTGCATTAACGCGCGTTAACAAAATTATCGCTGTTGGATGTCAACTGCGTTAACGCGATAACACTTTAAAGTGGCTAGCACAAGTTAGAACATAAAGATATATTTCACAGGTGTAAAAAGTTAAAGAATAATTAAAAAGAAAATATATTTTAATACTTTTTTCACATTGAATTGTGATACAGTTCTATTAGATTTTTGCTAGATCATTGAACTACAGGTCCTGTCTACCGGCATGTGAATCTATGGCAATAAAAATGTTGATTATGTAAGAATGCTCATATATATATATACACAAGTATATATATTGTACTAAACAGAAAACCTTCAGCTCAAAACATTGCTCGGCCCAAATAAAATCCTACACATCAGCATGCATTCTTAAAACCCTTGTACATTATAAAATTTTTTAGAAATCTTACTACTAGAATGAAACTTAATATGTTGGCGACAGATTAAAAAAACTTGGTCACAGATTTGATTTGTTTTTAACAGTGTAATGGTTTTAAAAGTTGCTAAAACTCCAGCAAACTCTGAAAATCCTCATATGTGTCGCATTAGAAAGCAATAAGACCAGAGCTGCTTTGATTTAGTGTTGACATCTTAATGAGGAAATAGCCTACATGACCAGACAACCGTAAATTCTCCTCCCATTGCATCTAGGTTACGTCCGTTAGTTTTGTAACAGAAATAACACACTTGTCTTTGTGTCCTCTTATCAACTCAATGTCATTCATAAAGGATACGGATGATTCTGGGCCAATCTGGCATTTCAGGTGTACCAGAGTGGGGTGACTTATTAAGAAAATGTTAACTCCCTGCAGCATGGTTATCTTTATTGAGGAACAAAGGATTAGTGCCATGATTGATGGGCCTTGTCTCTCCGGGATTATGCTGTAGAACGCCACTAATTGCTCTTTTTTAACTCCGGACTACTCTATTTTTCTCTTTTGTTCTGTCTCTTTCCATCCTCATCTTTGCTTGTGGCCTTGGCGATACACTTTTAGCTATTACCTTTGCCATCAGGACTAGTGGTGCAAAAGAGGTGTCGCTGACAGGACTGAAGTAAGCACTAAAAAGATCAAACTGTCCCCAAAGTTACAGCAAAGGAACTAAATTTTGTATTTAGGCTCAAGTGGTTTGCTGGACACATGCCAGGCCAGAGCCAGAAGGACAGAAAGAGAGTGAGACCGAACCCTGTATGTCTACGGTAACGCACCATGTAATGGACTACTGTACAACTGGAAACAATGTGCTGAGTCATTTAGGAAAGCTATTAAGCTGCCTGGGTGACTTTGAAATTCACTAAGCCTGCTCACCCTCTAAGTTTATTCAGGAATGGGGCAGCTTTAGCCCACAGCTCACTGCATACCTCCCCCTCTTTCCCTCTGTTCTCCTGTTTGACATCTTCTTCTGCTAAATGCAGTGATAAAATCACAAATAACCGAATGAGCAAAGGCTTATCGAGAGAGCATAGAAAAATAGTCAAGCTTCTGCCAGCAAAGCTTTCTAACTTACAGTACAGCTGCATTTTTTAAACACTTAATTGAGCATGTTTTGTATTAACCTTGAAAGAATTATGGTGATTATATTTTCAATTAATCTTCCTGAGGAAGACTTACAATTTAAAATGTTCATGTTGAAGATGGATTTTTCTACAATAAATTACTTGTTTTTATAACAAAGCTTTCTAATAGGTTACTGACTGCTTAGACAGCTCCTGGTCTTTAAGACTGCAAATTGCATGTGCTCCTATTAAAATGACAGAGCTTACACAACACCTTTTGTTTGAGCCTAATTCTCCTGGATGTCCTTGTTATTTGTTTCTTTTTTCTTTTTATTAAATCATCCTGTCCAAAGAAAAAGGATACGAACACTGAGGATTTACTTACTAGTATTCCACTTTTAGCAGAAACATTGTAAAAGAAATTCAGCATCAAGTAGCATTTTTCATGACCTGCCTGAACCGACAGTATAAATGACGTCTTAACCCCAGGCAATGCTGTAGGGAAGTTTCAAGAACTTGCCTGTTAAAATATAAGTTTTCTGTATTGTGGTCTTTAAAAAAATGTTTGCTAAACGGGGAAAAATCAACTATTTGTAGGATACAATAAACCCAATAAGTGCATATCAGTTTGAACACTTTGCATTCAGACGTCCAACTGCTAAGAAAAAAAACAACCAAAAAAAAAAAACAAAAACAAAGGGACTGACAAAGGCCACAAAATGTAAATGTCTCCTTGAGGCTTCCTAGGCCGTGTTATCATTCAGTGATGGATGCCGTGCTTCTCATTTTACACTGTTGGGGGCAGCTCAAGTCAGTTAAAAAAGACCTTGTCAAAATTTACCAGAGTTCAGAGGAATATTCATAAAGCTTAGCACAAAGGTGAAATGGAAAAAGAAGTTGAAGTCAGAAGCATTTCAACCAAAAAGCCAATGTCTGAATAGATCATGAAAAAGATTGTAGTGAATTTTTGAGTTTTGAGCAAATTGATAGGTTCCCAAGGTCCTCAAATAATGGATTTTGAATACTTTTACCTAATTTTTAGTCTTGTTTCTTTACTTTTTAACCAGTTAGTTTTGCACATTCATGTTTGAAAAAATGTGTTTTTTTTAGGTTAATTTATTTGTATATTTATGGGCTAATTTTGTGTTTAATTTATACCAGGGTTTTAAAGGTGCATGGGGGGAATTATGCATTTTCCAGGCACATAGTTTAATTCTATACCACAATCAAGTAACTATGTTACTTTAGTTGTTATGAAAATGCTAAATATATTTTTTAAAAATATGAGTTTGCATCATTGCAGTATCAAAACACCATATTAGTTTAGCAGTATCTGCTGCTGAGGTATGAAGATTGATCATTTTTCCATTTTGCTGAACAGGTGCATCCAAGCCAATCCTAAGATCAACAATTTTGCACCAGATAGGTGAATCTAAGTTAAGGTGATCTCTTCTATCCGTTACTCTTGTTCACATCAAATTTCTTACATTTTTTAGTATATGTACAGTTGTGCGTAGGGCAAGATTATACCTAATTTGGGAATTATTCTGATTATTTTGACATTGCGTGGAGATCTGATCAATTTCCTCGACAGATGATTATTGTGATTTTATGGCTGTAACCTGCTTTTGCTGCATAAATAAATACAAGCAAATATAAAATTCTAAAATCTTGAAGTCTACAAGTGTTAAAAGTACATGACTGAGTTTTAACATCAAGATTAAGGATTCTTATCGGTTGCCTTAGTCAAATAAGATTTTTTTCTTTAAAACAATACCCTTGTGAATTAGTCGTCTAAATTCACAGAAGAATTTCCAATTGATTTCCAAGTGCAATTGTCAATAATGGGGAGAAACCTGCAGTTATTGGGTGTGTCTAAGGGAGGAACTTTTGACCACTGGTAGTACAGTACCTTAGGGGAAGACAGGTATGGCATGGAGATGAAATGTTGTTAGCGCTGGACAAGTTCTCCTCACTTAAACAGACTAATTTCATCAACTGCAAGGTAAACCTTTTCTTTTGTAAGATTTAGTCCGGACCTTTGAGACAGAGAGTGAGTCAATGACGAAAACAACTTTTACGTAATTTTCAGTCTTGTTTCATTACTTTTTAACCAGTTAGATTTGTACATTCATGATTAAAAAAGGTGTTTTTAAAGTTAATTTATGTATTTATTTGTAGATTTATGGGCTAATTTTGAGTTTAATTTATACCAGGATTTTAATGGAGCATGGGGTGTATTATGTATTTTCCAGGCACAGTTTAATTCTATACCATGATCAAGTAACTGTTACCTTCAGTTGTTATGAAAATGCTAAATATATGAAAAATAAAATTGACTTTGCATCATTGCAGTATCAAAACACAATGTATTTTGTGTAAAAAAAAAAAAAAAAGAAGCAACATTATATAGCCTGGTAAAAACCAGCCCTTAGTCCTTCACTTTGCTTCATACAGAGGGTCTGGACTCTCGGCTATAGAGAAGCGATTGCTTGCTGGAGGCGTGGCCTCTGTTGAAGTTTAAAATTATTGGATTAGTTGGCCGTCAAGTATGTGTGTGCCTGTGCCAGCTCCTCTTTGAAGGAGGCTAAGCTAGGAAGCTAAATTCCGTGCGCTGTAAACAACCCTACTGAGAGGAGAGAAATACAGAGCTGAACGAGACGGTTGTAAATGATGCTGCAAGGCTTTGTCAGACTAATTTAATTTAATTTGGGAGACTTAACATGAACTGGCTTCATTCACTTCATTCACTGCCACTGCTAAACTACAAACAGACGCAGCGCAGAAAACCGACGTTGTCGTTCAAAACTCCTCCTCCTGTTTGCTGATTGGCCCAGGTAAAAATTCTACTAAAGAAATCCTTGTCATTGGGAGAAATCCCAGACGGAGCAGTGAAGGGAAACTATTGAGCAGAACTGCATAGGAAGGCAAAGGCCAGGCTAAACATTATATAATATTGGCTTTAGAAAATGGCAACTCAGGATACAAATGAACGTTACTCGAATGATTCCACATCAGACCTGGAAAGTATGTTATCTGAAGAACCAGAGCAAGTACAGAGAATATTTCAGCAGTGGTGGGCAGTGCTAAATCAACCTTTAGTTGCACAACTTCTAAAGCGCTAGTCAATTTATTTAGGTCTGCAAATTCAAAAGTGCATATGCTCAAATAAACTTAGTGGAAACTAAACATAAAGCACAAGTCTGTCTCCATTCACCAGAAAACATTTCAGTTTCCCGAATGCGGTCATCACACTGAACTCTCATATGCGCTGACTCTGCCATAATACTGCGAGAAACTGACTGTCGGATACATACAAACTGTACAATACATGTATAATACATATCGCTTTATTTCTTGAATGATCACCTGCAACATATCCATAATGTGCAATATTTAGACAATGTGCAATAATGACATTTCACCTCACTTTCTTTACTATAGTCAAATATTTATATTTTATTCTTTTGTGCTATTTTATTATATTGTGCTTGTATACTTCTTTTAATGAGTATTTGCACTGATGCAGGAGTGGCTTTTAATCTCATTACGCATGTGTGTAATGACAATTAAGGAATTCTATTCTATTCTATTCTATTCCAAACCATGAAACATGTCAGCGCAACACTGCCAACTAGTGGAATGATAGTTTTCTTTGACAGATCGGCACGTCATTGCAGTTTGGGGAGGTGATTTATTGAAAAGACTTTTGAGTCATGGTATGAAAAAAAACATAGTTGTGGATTGCTGGTTCTGCTGCTTCTTGGTCATTTTCTTATGTTTATGGTAGGGCTTTGGTAAGAAAGCATGCAGATTAGTAATTTTAAACTGTTTAATGTAAAATTGAAGCGATGTATTCTGTGTTTTTTAGTTCCCAAGGGTTATTATATTATTTGAGTCTTACACCAGCTGATACCAAAAAATATGCAAAAGCATGTACAGGTAACTTTAGAGGGTATGACATAGTAAATTATAGCATCTTAAATATACAGTTTGAGCATACATTTCTTAATTTTAACAAACCTTTTATGATGAATGTCCTGTTTTTATGCTACAGAATACCTTCAAGCCTCTGGATGTTCTTTAAATAATTAGTTATGTAAAGACATGTCTTAAAAATGAAAATAGAAATCACCTTTTGGAGTCAACGTTGGCCAACGTTCGAGTTTCAGAGGACTGTATGTTGCAGTGCATTTGTTTTAGGTTTTCTTTTTTTATTTAGTTTTTTCATGAGGTCTGAAAATAAAAATAGGTGACAACCACTGACAGACAGCACCATCACTCATATTTATGTGTGCAGGTATCCATCACTGCTTCCATCCATCAGTACCTCTTTGCTTTGGTTAATCACACTGAGCTGAGAATGACTCACAGTGGCAGGGGTTACCCTCTGCTAAAGCTAATTTCAGCAGCTGCCTGGAATTTATTTTTAGTTTGCTTGCAGAGAAACGCATGCTTTTAAGCCGTTATACCTTTTTTATTTTCGTCATGATTTTCTCTTGATATTTATGTGTGAAACATTTCTCTCCCTGGTTTTGGTGCAATGGTTACAAAAATCCATATGAAAACCAAAAAAAAAGATACAAACCATGCTATTTTCCTAACTATATTCTACAAGTTTTATTATCTCAAATCAAATAGGAAGGGAAATAAAAGCCATTAAAGTTTTTTTTTTTCTAAATAAGTCCTATTTTTAGATAAGCATAAACATATACATAAAAATAACAAGACAAAAAACAACATAAGATAACCACAGCCTTTTAAGTTGCTAAGACTCATTAGCAAAATCTCTTATGTTTGTTGTAATTTGTAACATAAAAAATGACAAGGGATCTTTTGTAAAGTACTGTTTGCGAAATAACATTTTAAGTTACTTGTTATATATGAAAATATCCTTCAGTTTGCTTTAGCAGAAAAATAAAATAAATGGAACATAGATTCAACAAAAGAAATAAGGACACTGTATGTTTCTGTGACAAACAGCTGGTAACAAAGTGTTAAGAAACACTGGTTATGTCTAGAGTTTAGGTGCTTTTGGGGGAATTGGTGGTTTACAAACTAAACTACCATTCCTGTAAAACTGGTAAGGTACGGAGTTGGACTTAAAATAAGTGACAAAGAAGTTAATGTTTAAAGAAAAAAAGTGAAAGCCCTTCGGGACAGCCTGAAAACCTGTTGAATAAGAACACAACCAAAGACTACAGCACTTCAGAACTAAAATATAGAGAAAAGGGATGTTTCTAGGCACAATTTTGTTGATAAGTAAAGTATGTACATCAAAATAGCAAGAAAAAACACAAAAACATGGTTTAACAATATTTTATACACTGAAATTTTTTTCATCTAACCAAGTCTTACAATCTTACATGCAGCCAACGATTACTTTTTATTTTGTTTTCAGCATGATAAAGCAAGAGCAGAATGTGTTAGATTGTAAAGTCTTACTGCACTGACATTATATCACTTTTAGAGGATTCAAACTATAATATAGTATATATATATATATATATATATATATATATAACTGATTTTAGATGGCAAATTTTTGCAGTGTAACACCACTGTCTGTACAGTGATACCAAACTCCCCCAATGATTCTTCAGCTGTGTGCAGAGACATGCACCTGGTAAGCCCTACCAACCGTGTGTTTTATTTTTTACCCAATGGGGTCATGGCTTAGTCTTTCAAGGATGGGTGAGCTAAATGGTGCTTTACCGTGCCATAAGCTTGTCTCCCGAGACCAAGGACGTTGCCCATTTGACACTTTCAATACATCAATGGATTCTATATTTCATCTCTCAATTACCTATGACTTTACTGCAGAATGCAAGGCATCCCACCGTGACATACTGCGCTCCTCCCTCCTCCAAGATGAAACTCAATAGGACAGCCCTGTGACGGCTTTCAGAGCGGGAATAAAGGCTCACCGCCAGCGACCCTTTTCTAACTGGTTGGAGACAGCCGGATTAGAGGCAGCAGCACCCCAAGAAGATCCCAATTAAAATCAAAGCAATCACCATCTCAGAGAAGTCATTAGATTGAGAGGCTGTTTGAGGCTAAACGCTATAATAATGCAGGAGCCTCTGGATTTCAAAAGCCTGTCAGACACTGATTTCATACATTGGAAAGTTTGATGAATAGAGTCTTGTGAGAGGCAACTCTTGAGCGCGGCACTATTACCGAAAGCTTTGCTGGGGATTAGAGAGAAGACAGAAGCTTTCATTCCTTCAGTAAGTCAATGTGTGAATAATTTACTCAGTGGGTATCTCTGCGAGCTCTCCCTGTAAGCCCTGGTAATGTTTTATTTGTATGTTTTCTGTCAAAAGTAATCTAGCACCCAGAGCCGGGAAAACAGTCAGTTGGGATCCTCTGAGTGCAGCAGGCCTAATGCAGCTCATATATTACCTGTTTGATGTGACATTTGCTGTCAGTGGTAATTAGCTTTTCACTGGACCACGTCCATTTCCCGTCCCATGATTAGAGGAGCTGATAAGAGAGAACACACAAGTTAGTTTCTGTCTCTTTATCTCCTTGTCTTTGCTCGTGCCTCACTGATGGGAATTTTAGTTAAACACTGATTAAATCTGGGTTGTTAGAAGATGGATTTTATTTTAGGTTTGGCAACATCTTACTCCAAGCAAATCACTGCTATATTTACAACATAAAATTCAAAGGGGAAAAACATAAACTGTTCAGACATGCAATAAATGAATTCCTTTTTCTGCTTTTACCCCTTTCCCAGGATTCTAAGGACCCCCCAGACTGATCATTTGAAAACACAGAGGGTAACGAGTCGAAGAAAAATGGGATACCTCTTTTAAGATGCCATCATTTGTCCTAATTTCATTTAACATAAACAGGTGCAGAGTATTTTTATTAAAGTTTTAATATGCTGTGTAGGTTTATAAATATAAAAATAATAATTAAATTCAATTCAGTTTATTTATATAGTGCCAAGTCACAACATACATTGTCTCAGGGCACTGTACATGAAAAAAGAACAATCTAAAGAAGAAGCCAGCAGTTTGTGTTAAATCACTTCATCACAGTTTCCCATCCTGAGCAAACAGTGAAGAGGAAAAACTCCCTATTAACAGGAAAAAACCTCCAGCAGAACCAGGCTAAGGACAGGCAGCCATCTGCCTCCACCGGCTAAATAAACTAAGTAAAATGGGCCAATATCATAAAAACAACAAAAATAAAATTATTAAAACCAACTTCTCAAACTGAGTTAAAAGCCAAGGAGAAAAAAAGTGTTTTAAGCGCAGTTTTGAAAAGTGAGTCGGCCTGTCTCATGTACAAAGGCATCTGATTCCACAGTTTAGGGGCAGCAACCGAAAATACTCGAGCCTCCTCTTTGATTTTGGGATGGCCAACAGAAGATCACTGTTTTGTTTCAAACTCTACTTTATTTTCAGACTAATTCAAATCAGTTTATTTATAAACCATCCATTCCCAACAAAAGTCATCTCAGGATTAAAATTTAGAAGTGCAATTGCTCATATTTCCAACATCAACTCCAGTGATGTTGCTGGATTTGGAGGCACTAGACATTATTTGTGTGTATGATAGGAACAGCCATATCCATAAATAAAAACTTAGTTTTAATACACTCAAATTATTTATCCATTGAAGGAATATCCACATTTTTCATCAGGACGTGCTGGGTAAGGTTTCGTTTCATTTAAAGTCACGAATTGAAAATTCCCAGTTGGTAGACTGCAATTACAACTTGTGTGTGCTCCAATGGTCCAGCACAAGTGGGGGGTGGTGCGTGTGTATAGGGTGGGGGGGTCACATGGAAAATGAAACACGTTCCTGACACGACATTTTTATTTATGTTTGAACAGAAACCCCTGCCTTTGCTGTTTAGTTTTAGTTAAGCCTACCTCCATGCACTCCGCTAATTGAAATTTATTTCAATCAGTGAAATTATTTCCGCCTTTCTTTCATCTTTGCCTCTACATCTTTCCATGACACAGTTTTTCCACATGCTTATGAGCACAACAACTCAAGAAGAAATCCACTTTGAACCACCCTTTATTTTATTTTTTAAATTACTTTTTATCAGTTTTGGGACCATTAACACCCAAGGAGAAGACACACAAAAAAATCTTCATGTGATGGACAGACGCATGCACACAAACAGAACAGGAAAAAGTGAGAGAAATGAAATGAAAGAGAGACCCCAAACACCAAAACAGTATTAATCCCCTGAGGAGGTCTCTAAAAGGGTTTCTTAAAGCTGATGCCCACCACACTGAGGCTTTCCAGGTCAACACTGTTTGTGGTGGCAGTGCTGCTGAAGCATTCATGCTTTACGCCCTCACCTTTCCACTCTGCTACTTCCTATTTCTTCAACTCTCTCATGCAGTCTTTCCCTCTCTCTGCTTGGATATTTCTCTCCAATTTTTTTTTCTGCATTTCTGCCTGCATCTCTTTGCTATTTTGACACAACATTCACAGTAAGCTGGATAAACCTGAAAGGGCTGCTTATGAACGGAAGGAGCTTGCAGTTGCATTGCATCAGATTGGCATTTTCAATTTGTTTTTCTGTACATAAATCGCAAATATAAAAATACTGGGAGATGATTAATAACAACAGCTGTGTTCTGTGATTGGTTATATTGACATTTTTGTGAGAGTTGTTTATATTTATAAACTTACAAATAAATAAATAATTACATACATTCTGCCAGTCACATTTACAATAAAATGCAAATTGTGTGTATTTGCTAAAAAAACCCACTATCATTTCAGACAGGATACTGAGTTGCATAAGAGTATTGAGATGATCTACTTAAGTGACAGTATAGCAATACAGCAGAATAAAATTTCTTGATCTAAAAGTTAATTAAGTAAATAAAACAATTTTAGTTAAACTATCAACATATTGGCAACATTATTTAAATGTATTTAGGTAAAACTACTACTATAAGCATTAAAACATTAATATGGAATCATTAGTGTAATATGTTTCTGTGTGAGCTGTTTGTTTTGACACATTTAGAAATTTTCTGTTCCTTATGCAAAGGTTTGATTGTTATTAACATTCATTCAGTAAAAAAGATATAATCTGTTTTAAGATTTTGGTAAGATTTGGTTTGATTTTATCAAGGGAAGAATGACTTTGTAAATAGTCTAAAAAATTGTAAACCACGCAGAGAATAGTTAAATTGAATTAATTCATCATGTTTTGAAAATGATTAAACACATTTATTTTGTTCGGCTTTATTAACACAGAACTGCTTCACGTCTCTTGGCTCCACAATGCTCTTTTCATGTTTGAAAACCACATGTGTGGGAAGTGGCCAGCTCCATTGGTGATTTTTGAATAGCCTGTAAAGACTGGTTTGTGCTCCCATTTCACAGAACTGTTTTACAAAGTTTATTTCAGTAAGAAGCTGAAGAAGGTATGTTGTGGTTGTAGAGAGAGGCACCATTTAAAAGAGAATCTAACACACTTTTCTAAAAGTAAAAGATTTGTTTTCAAGAGGCATTGTTACAACAAATAAATACTCTACCAACACACAAATTCCCTTACTTTTTGTGCCAAGTATATAACTTAATTATTTTGAATCTCCAACCGTCACAGCCCTGTAAGATTAGACTTTTGAAATTGTTCTTAGAGATACAAAAAATCTGGTTATCATCTTTTTACATCAAACCAGGTTTTCTGTCTCTGGAAACATGTGTGTTCATGTGAAATGGGTGGAGCTGGCATCACTGCTTACACAATCTCTCCTTGCATATCTTCCGCACCAAAGAAATGGCTGATAAAATCCCTTGTGTCACAAGTTTTCTATCTTTCCCAGTCTCCAGTCTTTATAAATACCTTACTGGTGGTTTCAGATCTTCAGTGCCTTCAAACTCATGGCTGTACGGTAAACTTGCCTTCTTGGATCATGTTTTATTATCTCACTGATGCCTGGAACAAAATACTCCCACCAACACAGGAGCTATTTTCAGTATGAATACCTGAACACAGGAGGCCAAACAGAAGGAAAAAAAAAAAAGCTCAAACCCCCTCCTTCCTCTATTCCTTTTTTTCTTTGTCTTTCTTACACCCACACCCTCAGTCCTTCCCCCTTCTGTCAAAGCTAATATGTTTTGCATTTGAATCACACTGTTATTTACCATAAATCGAAGCAACTTTAAACGACAGCAAAGTAAATGCACAATGCCACTCTGTATGTAATTAGTTGGAGGTCTTTAGCTTATCTGTTTTTATAAGACCTCCGGGTTGAGTAATGGGATAATTAAAATCGATACAGTGGCATCATTGCATGTGACTTCTTTTTAGATCTGATTTGCAAAGCACAACACTGAGACAAACAGGAGGAAAGTGTTTTTTGTTCTTTTTCTAGGGGTGTATTCATTATAGCAAAACAAAGAGGTTTTTTTCTTTGTCAGTTACTGATTTTTTTAACTGGTATAAAGAACATTAAACAGCAAAGTTGTGTAAAAAAAGCAAGAAAATGGAAATATTTCTAGGTTACAATAAAAGAAGCTGTTTAGCTGAGTTTAGTGTTAGTGCCTGTTTATTTTCACGTTTGCTACATTTGAGGTTTTATTACAGTTTGAAAAGTTTAACTCATTATGTCGACTCTGATTTATGAGTTTTTAAATAATTTTTTGATATATATATATATATATATATATATATATATATATATCATATATATGCTGCAATAGTTTGTACACTTTATTCGGTGTTATTTGCTTCAAGCTAAATTTGGTAAATACAGACGCCTGTGATCTTTTTTACACAAATGCCTTTGTGAACTAAAATAACAATCAAAAAACAAAAAAACAACAAAAAATACAAAAATACAAAAAAAAAAAAAACAAAAAAAAAAACAACTGAACAAACAAACAAAAAATAGTTTCTCAGCTAAAATATATGGTCGATGTGCTGAACAGAACCTCTAAATTTCCGATTGGAAATTCGTTTATTAAGCTTTGGTCAATTGCATTAACCATTTTACAAGAAATAATATCTTATAGGCAAGAAGATTTCTTATGTCAACAAGTATGGTAAGGACTTATTTTATTCATTGCTTAAAATAGGAAGATATATTATTAACAGAGGCGCTCCAGGTGTCAGAACCAGCACTGAATGTAGAAAAGTGCCAGCTTTGAAAGCATTTATTTTAAACCAATAAAAACAGTTAACTCATTTTCAGCAGATATAGAATCATCTCTTCCACTTATATTTAGGAAACATTGATAAAAAATTGTATATATGCAAGTAGACAGACACATTGGAAAGACTCTGTGGAGCTTCCAGACCAGCTGGTGGAACAAATTTGAACAATACTGGGAAAACTGGATGTCGTTACAGCTCCATCTCCTCCATCTGTGATCCACACAACATTATAACAGACCCGCTCACCCCATCACCTACATCTCTCTTGCCTTTCTGTCATTCTCTCCTGTCCCATCAGCCTGTATGATTCATGAACCGAGTTGATATTCTGACACCTTCTGATGTGTGCCGCACCCACTCCACCCCTCTCAAAGCTCCGTTCTAACGAGCCAAACCCACCAGACGGGCTGCGGTGCTTATCGCTTTGACATCTCACTCGTTTTATGCAATCAGGTGCTGAAGGTGCTTTTGAGGGTGATAGATCAAGGTTGGGATGCTGTACATCTCACTCTGTTTGGGAGGAGGAAGCATGACCTCAACACAGAAGCAAATAGAGTCAGGGCTGAAGCTCCCTTTTTTAAGTATATGTATTTTTAATATATGTAACTGGGTTAAAGCTTTTTAAAAAACCCATTACCTTATTGTGATTTTTATTTTGTCTTTTTCCAAAAGGCCCAGTGCTTCTATGAACATTTCTTATGAGGCGATTAGAATTTTGTATTTTATTCATCTTTTTTGTGCTGCTTTTTTAAGTCTAAATATGAGACACTCATGAAAAGCGACAAAAGCCTTGGAAAAACAAATAATGAATATACAATGTGGATAAGAAATGAGGGTCAGTTCTGCAAGCAGACTTTGCAAGATGACTAAAGAAGCAAATTTGCCTGTATACCTGCTTTTATTCTAATGCTTGTTTTGAAAAGAGCTTTCATGGGCACACAGTAGCCTGTAATGAAGTACGGTGGTTTCTTTTTATCATTTGGCTTTTTTAATAACAAGATTGCAGTTATCTTTTTGAATGCTTGAGTAAATCTGAACATTAAAGCTTCAGATGTTGCCATGGTAAATAATGTCTAATAATATATGAATATATACGTATTTATAAACGTATTACTACAAATTTTCTAAAAAGCACATCAAACAGAAAATCAAACATTACTAATAAACCATCAATCATAATTATTAGTAGAAGAACGTCTCATTTTTGCAAATCATAGTGACACCAGCTCTGATTTTAGACCCCTTTAAAGGTTAGAAGAAATTATTTTTCTGTAGCATTTTACAGAAAAATAAAACAATAATAATAATAATAAAATCATTGAGAAAACATATCTTAATACATATTCCTGTGTTTATATTTTCTCAAAGAATTTCAAAAGTTTTGAACACACAAAATACACATGTAACATTTATTTCTTTTTTTTATTTATTTCTTTTTTTGGCTTGAAAGCAAATTAATATCCTGAAAAACACTCATCACAACATTCACATAAAACAATGAAACATGCACTCTGGCTGACCTGCTTCATTTGGTATTCAGTAATAACTAATTTGATTGTAAGCTGAAAACCATGGGGAATTTATCACTGAAATTGCCTCAATTTATGGGACAATTCAATACTCATGCTCAGGTGTTTGTGTTTATTATATTTGCCCTTGTTCTGAATGTTGAACAAGGACAGTGGTTTTACTGAGCTGCACAGCAACAACAAATAAAGTGATGATTTGCCAAAGAGAAGTTGACAGAGAAGATAAATAACTCTTATGTAAAAAAAAAAGTGAAAGGTGGCCGAAGTGACCTTTTTTCTTTTTGTAAGGGCTCATCTACAGTCATGAATCTGTTGTTAAACCTTCACAGAGGCATCTGTGATTTTTTTTTTTATTTTTATGCCACGGACTCAAAACAAGCACAAAGAAAAAAAAAGGTTCCGACATTATCAGAGTGTAAAATAATACAGTTCTCCGGGAATGTCAGGTAACCTTTGACCCAAAGGCACGGAGGCAGAAACATCTTATATTTTCTTTTATTTCTTTGTGTCAGTTTTTCAAATTACCTTTTTTGTATGAGTTTGTGGGAGTATGGAGATGTGTGAGAAATTGATCTTGAATCTATTTGTGCCTGAAGGAAATTACACCATTACTGACAAATACGGTAAGTTGTTAATTCTGGCAAGGAACATATTGTTACAATTTAATTACATATAAATAAAGACATAGAAATCATTTAAGACACAATATCTAATGCATGTATTTTCATGGAAAAAAACAAAAACAAAACAACAAACACTGAATTAGCTCAACCAATAAAGCTGGGTTCAGACCGAACGCGTTTTGAGCAGCAGGAGCAGCCAGTTTACATGCAAAGTCTATGGTGGATGCGTGTCTGTCATTAAAGATGGACAGGAAAAACACAAGAAGCTCCTCCCATCTTCAGACGTTCTGGTCTGAACGTAGCGCATCCAACTTGTCCAAAACGCGTTCAGTGTGAACGTAGCATAAGGACTGAATCTTCTGAGGTTACCAGCCTAGAAATCTATGGTTTGTTAAATTTCAAGGCCAGATAATAAGACCTACAGATGTTTGTCAAAGGTTATGAAATAGGAATAGCAAAGAATGGCACACATAAATAAGCACATGTACAGCATGCAGACCCACATCCACCAGCCTCAGGGTGTCTGAACCATCAGGGTGCTTGAGTCTGTTGCTTTCACCTGCATGTTGATGTGCTCTCAGTTTGACTTTAGGATGTTAAGAGTCATGCAATAAATAAATATGGCAAATAAATGCAGCATTTTCCATGAAACTAATGTTTGCCACTCAGAAAATGACTAAAAAGCCAGCACTACAATGGTTATATATATGGGAATATAATATGATAGCAAAGTAATCAGAAATTCTTGAAGCTAAATGACAGTTTAATTCAACAAACTAGAATGTAGTTGCATAATAAATCCAAGTTATAGACAAGTGGAGCACTGATATACAG
>JARVJO010000165.1:1738370-1751317 GCA_031762555.1 Cynodonichthys magdalenae | reverse complement strand
AGAAAATAGCAGAGCCGATGTGCTGAATAAATGTCAACAAAATAGAATTTGATCATCTATAAAGCTCATTATATACCAAGACAGTTTAAACTTCAGTTAATGCATAATTTAAGTTGGTTTGTAGTTTGGGATTTTAAACAATTTATATCACTGGTCTACATTATTACATTTAAAACTATAATTTAATTAAAAAACAATAGCCTCTTGTCAACATAATTATGGAGTGTGATTTATTTTCAACTCAAAAATTCTTCAAAGTAACGAAATATAAAGTTATTAGTGAAGAAAATCTGTCTGGATAACAGCAGACTGAATACACGTAAAATATACGACAGGTCTGGACCACACGTGAATTTTGTTCGTATCTGGAAAAAGTCTTAGAAAACGAGAAAATTGTTAAATGCCACAAGTTCTCCTAAATCACTCGTACACACAACTTAAGAACAAATCTGTTTGTACGAACGGTTCTTGCATGAGGCCCATTATTTGTCAGAAACTGTTGTCAAAATCTATTAATTCTTCAAAACAGAAGAGACAATAAAAAAAAAACAAAAGTATGACTCTTAAACCTCTGTGACAGTCATTTTCTGTTTTGTAGTCCTACAGCCTATTGTGGCATTTTTGCCATTACCTATAATATAATAAATTGTACTGTATATATCATTATTTCCATAACTTTACATCCTTTGAACTTTCAGATTAATCAATTATATACAATAAAATAACAGTAGTCTTGAGTTGGTGCCTTGTGGAACACTGTCTTTAATAAGTCTCATATCAAAAACTTTGATACACTGTTCCCTGCAACACTATCCATGCTGATAAAATTTTCCAGATTTTAGAATTACTGTATATATTACAGTTTCTGCCTCAACCTTGTTTAAGGCAGACAGCCATGTACTTCAAATGTTTTATTACATGTATTTTTTATTTTTTGCCTATATTAACATTTTGCCCATACTAACTTCAGTACTGAAAACACTTTGTAATTTGGCTTTATAAAATTGAAACATTTTGTTTCTGCTTAATTATTACGCAGCCATTTCATCATACTCAAATAGCTTGAGCGGTGATGCAACTTCCTGCTGCTGTTGAGTCAGGGACAAAAACGGTTAATGGCTGTGCAAATGGCAGACAGGGAGATAAAAAAAATGGGTGTCTGGCATTAAAGCAGATCTAAAGGTGGCTGCGAGCTTGTTTCACGGTGGCACAGCAATCAGGGCTGATTTGTGTGATTGAGAGCTGGCAGTAAACGTTGATGGTTCATTTGCCCGTTGATGGATAATTGTTGCTCTTAACAACATGACACTGGCCTCACCTTTATTATGAAATGCTTCTTCACAGTGTTATTAATATGCTCGTGTCCGTGTCCTTGCATTCATTATTGAAAATCAAATCCTGTCATGTCCTTCAGTGGCTTTACTACAGAGTAGCATATGCCTTCTCAGGCTCTTGTTGCATATTGTTGCATTCTAAGCTCAAATATACAAGAAAAAATAGACTTTGAGGTTTGAAAAAAAAAAAATTAATAATAAAAAAAAAATTGACCAAAATATTTTTTTAATATTTTACTTTTGCCTCATTTTCTTTTTTTTTTTTTTACAAAATCAGTAGATTTTCATAATAAAGTTGAAGGTCTTCCCCACACTATATTCCAGGGTGTTACACTTACATTCTCTTGTATGAAGAACTGACAGAGTTGTAGCCATTTTTGTCAAACCATGAAAATAACAGTAAGTGCAATTTCTTCCAAAAACAAAAAAAAAGAGTAAGCGTTGTGAAAGACTCAGCTACAACCACACATCAAAGTTTAGCAAAATATATGTTTTCTAAGATACAAGCTATGAACATTTCAATAGAATTTCATTAAAATCTGTGCAATTGTTCATTAGATATTTTGCTAACAGTCACACAATCCAACAAATTCACTTGTAAATTTTTGAGAAGGATTTTGTGTTTGATATAGTATGTGTTGGGGATTATTCTTAACTACTACCACACCAAATCTTATCTTAATTTGTTTAGAATTGACCGAGTTATAACCATGTTTGTGTGCATGGCAGCTATTTTGCATCAAGTTAATCTGTTGAAAATGTGGATCCAATGATTAACATTTGCAAGTTTCATTTAAATTTGTCAATTTGTTCTTTGAATATGTTGGTAACAGTCAGGCATGTATACACATAGGGGCAAAAACATCATTACCTTTTGGCCAAGGGCAGAACAAAAGGGGTGGCCAGTAAACCATTACCTGATTGGCCACTGCAGGTGCCACCCTAGTTGAACGACAAGTCATTGCATGTGGCTCTAAATAAAGCACAGTAAGAACAAATGAGGACACATACCAGTTATTGTTTTATATGCTCTTTTTGTAAAGACATGTTTTATAACACATACAATTTTTGTTAAAGGTAATCGCTGGTGTTTCTCATAGATCGCCTGTATTCTTGAGTTTATTGAAAGTAGTTTCATTTTGTGAGTCATAGTGTTAGTGTAAAGAGAGAGATCCATGGCTTGTCGATAACTATAATGATAACAGTGTGTGTGTGTTAGAAAGAGACTGAGATTGCTAGAGAGATATGCATATAGGTTTAAAAAAGTGTCACGTTGGTATGCTTCCTAGGTGCCAGGTTTGAGAAATAAAATAGTTTCTTTTATTTGTATATGCCCAATGGCCATCTTTGTGCACTCCTTGTATAATAGTCTGGCTCTGCCACTGCTTTTGATGGCTGGCAGAATTATTGGAAATAGGATTGACTAAAAGGACAATAAAGTCCTTGAACTTAAAGTAGAGATGCAGCAAATGTAAGCCCGTAATTCTGTTATGCTTCCTTTAATCTCTGCAGGCAGCAGAATGAATTAATACAATAAACCTTATTGTGCTTTGAAGTTTAAACTATATATTTCCACCTTACCATCTGGCTCCTCTTCCCTTGGGAATTGCAGTTGTAAAACTCTCAGAGTGTTAGATAAATATGATTTATAATGAACATGCTTATGTTCTCGGCTTGTTTTATATTCAATGGGGGTCAGTGTTATCTATTTTTCAAAGAGAAGGAATTTACTTAATTAGCTCTGGCCCTTTTGTTTTGCACTAATTAAAATTAAGTCAAACTTTACTTTGATTGCATAACTTGTAAGATTATACAAAAACAACAAGACAAAAAAAAACATTTTGTGACTGATTAACAAGTGTCTGTGAACAGGAAACAAAAAAGCAGACTTTTGCTTTTTATTTGTAGATCCTGTCATGGAGAATGATTTATTGTTGTTAATTTACAAGCTTTTGTAACATAAACAAGATAAAAAAAATGGTTTGTTGCTTCAGCATTTTGACAAAGATTGTGTTGGAACTGTTGCTGTGAGAAAGCACCAAAGTTAACCTGCAGCATCTTGAATAACCGACCCCTCTGATTATGCTGACTCACCTGTTATCAGAATAGTTGAATCCTTTAGGGGGATCCTCTCATTGAATTTGCAAAGGGGAAAAAAGCCCTCTGGCTACAACTGCTCTTCAGAGAATCTTCCTGGTAAGATTGCTAAAAAATCCATTATGGCTTCTGTAAACTGTCAGCATTCATTTTTTTATTGACAAATGGACGCTCTTCACCCACGACTTAACTGCAGTCATGGCAGGACTGAATATAGATTTTGATCTGTGTGAGACTCATTCTCTTCACAGATTAGTTCTGTTGTCAAATGCTTTACAGAAAAAAATGCAATTCCTGTCAATCTAATGAAGAATATGCAGATGCATGTGAAATGAAACTTTTTGTATTATCAATATGTGTGGAGTATTTGAGAGTCATTAGTGTTTTACCTGTAGCAGAAAGAAGTTGTGTCCATGCTCACAGTTAGGAAATGCTACACAGACACTGCATTGCAAAGAAAACAAAGAAATTGTAAACAATAGAGCTGGTCGGTTACTTACTCGCCTGAGTTACTGATCTAAACCCTCACACTGAATCAGTACTCCCGAGTCCAAGATCTTAATTAACCAGGATAATACATGTCCTCGGACAGAATGCTGCTAAGTCTGAGCATTACCAAACTTGCCCAGAAAAACAGCTGAATCTCCAGAAACACTGAGTTAGGTCCCTGAGTGAAGTTAAAAGCTCACTGAAAATGCTCCTGACTCAGTGTGAGGTGTGTGTTTGTGTGTGTGTTTGAACTACTTAAATGACTCAAATGAACTAGACTACTTTAGTGAATGATTCAGAAAAACCTGAGTCTTTAAAGTGAACTCAATTTAGCATCTCACACTGCAGATTTTATTGCTCAAGTTTGATTTTTTGCTCAAATTCAATTTTTATTATCATAGTCAGTAAAATTATTAAAATGTGACCATCAGACTCCAGTTTAAATAATCCATGACCCTGTAGCAACCCGCAAGCGCAGAAGAATTTGTGACATCACAAGCAGCGCTCTGTGTTTACAGATGTAAATGCAGACTCGTTGGTAATTGAGATGTAACATTGGTTAACACTTCGCCCCCACCCCCACCCCCCACCCCACCCCCACCCCCAAACACACACACACAAATATATATGAAGTGATTCAACACAAACTGCTGGCTTCTTCTTTAGATTGTTCTTTTTTCATGTACAGTGCCCTGAGACAATGTATGTTGTGACTTGGCGCTATATAAATAAACTGAACTGACTTGAATTGAATATATATATATAGGAGGAAAAAAAACTAAAACAGATTTTTGCTACTTTTGCTTCGCATTGTGAATATAGCCATAAACAACTTTTTATGTAAAAGTTGTGAAAACATTTAATAAAATTTTCATCGGCAGATGGTTTAGATGGTTTTGAGCTGGAGTTTTAAATGAAAAATGATAATGAAATGACAAAAAGAAACTGTCTCCTGAGCAATCATATTCTCTGATGTTTAACCGAAGTCACTGAAGCTGGTAAATCTACGTACCCAACCATGTCTGTCAAGATTATTTTAAAGTCACATTGTTCTCAATAAAATTACAGTTTAATATCATGTGAAAATTAACTAAAATTCAAATATAAAAGCATTAGATTGCTTGTTGTAAAAGCCTCCCTGGAGGTGCGAGCTCCCTTCTTTTGAATGTGTTAAATAATCAAAATCAATCAGCGGTGTGATACTCTACATTAATATGAAAATCAAGCTTAATGAAACACATTCTTTAGACACTGATAATATTATTATATCTGTATTTCTAAGATGACTGTTTAGATTTAGATCAATGATCAGAAACAAGGAGGCAATTACAGTTATGAAACACTCAACCCAATCAATGTTTGTGGCTGATTTAATTCAAATTGAAAGAGTGTTGTTTATTTATTTGTCTGTGGTTTATATATGTAACATAATTGCAAAGCGCTTCATGCGAGCTCTCCAAATCTTTCCAGACAGATGACATTTTTGTAGCTTTCGTCAGTCTGTGCCAAATTTCATTCATTCTCTGTTAAAGCTTTCTTTATTGTCATCGCTTGACAGTTTGTTGATGTTGTGCAACAGCTGTTCTGACATGTATTAAATCTGTTCTTGGAAGAAAAAAAATTGGAACAGGAGGCCAGATGATAATTAAAATGTGGCACAAACACATAAAATTCCCTAACATCACCTCAGCACTGACTTTTTTTAAAGATTTGCTGGCAGAGATTCTAAGTCTAAAATAAAAGTTGTTTAGCATTCCTCAAAAGAATGCATAATTGATCTCCACATTTTCTGCCAGTTTGGTCAAACCTCAAAAATATCATTATGCATATCTCATGTGATAATGTGGTGTCACACAGAGTATGTGTTGTGAATAACTTGTAGCTATGACAACAATTTTTTTCAATATCTGTAAAATTGACTGTTAAAGCCATTTTTGTGCTGGCAGATAAATTGTGGTGACCTTCTTGAAATGGATTAACCCCAAAAGTTAATGACTGGTAGATATACAGCCAATGTTTACATTTTTGGAAGTTTCATTACTATTTGACCAGCAGTGTATGAAATTTTTGCCAACAGACAAACAGGAACAACAAATATTGCCAAAGCTTAAAACACAAAGGTTGTACATAATGTTATGTTGAGAATTTTCTGTTTGCTACCACCACACCATTTCTTTAGCACAGCGCCTGTAAAAATTGACTGAATTATTACCATGTTTGCATTTTAAGGTTATTTAAAATTGTATTTGCCTCAAAGGCTAATCAGTTGTAAACATTTGTCTAATAAGTATTTCCTGAAAGTTTCATTAAAATCTGTTCTGTTTATGTGATTTTTTAACAGATCAACAGTTAATTCTAACAAATAATAACCAAGTTTTAAACAAACAGTGCAACAGATAGGTTGTAGAAATCAACTACAGCTTTTACCACCACAAAGTTTAGCTTAAAATCTGTTCATTTGACTAAGTCATAGCCATTTTTATTTTTTTAGGGTCAGTTGGCTGTGACAACCCTCTTGAATTGGGTTAACTCCAAAACATATATTCTATTGAAGATACATATCCCACGATAACTTCCTGCAAAGTTTGTCTAGTGGGTCATGAGTTAAGGTTACTGACAATCACATGTACACAAACAGACAAATGCAAAAACAATATTGCCTTCAGCAGAGGGCAATAATAAGTGTGAATCACAAAACTTCCTTTCTTTACCACCAAACAAACATTGTTTCAACTTATTTTGAAGAAAAACAGCCATATAAATACAATGTTGTTGTTTCATTTGAGTTTTCTGTTAGAGAGCCACGGGAGATCATGACATGGATATTGCTTGTGTTTCTACACCCGGCAGAAAACCCCCAGGAGCCAATTCACCTCGGTGGACCAGCCAACCTGTATGTCGGAGACTCTACTTTACCATCAATCAGATGTGCTCTACAAAAACTGGGCCAAAAAAAAGGACCTCTTGTAGATGTAAACAACTAGTGAAAGAAAAAAATTTATGAGGTAAACATAAAGTTCAGCAAAGTAGGTATAATGACTAGTCAGTGAAAAAAAACATATTCAGTTTCAAGATTCATAAATCAGAAATGTTAGTTGAGGAACTCTACAATGGCCAGGCACTGGGGCCTAACATTTATCACTATTTGACTGTTAGGTATTGAAACAGCTGGTGTTCAGAAGGGAGCTCTGATCAGAACTAAGAGAACAAAATTCAGGACATTGGTATAATTTATTACCACATAAATGCAATGGTCCACAGTACAGCCACTTTGTGTTTTGTTGAAAATATAAGCTAGCATACTAGGATCTAAAACTATGTATATGTGAAGTAAAGTTATGAGAGGCATCATTTAAAAGCAGACAAGCCCTGTCAAAAATTGCTATACTGATGACAAATAAAACATGGATTGGTGGGATTTTTAAAAGTGGGCCTATGAGGAGTTATCAGTACTCAGTATCTTACCTGCAGTAATTAGTCATTTTAATGACTCGTGATAGACAAACAATTTCTGCCAACCAAATAAACATTGGAATTGCAAAGTTTTCACAAAGGTTAATATATAAACCTTTGTACTGCCACCACAATAAAGCTAAGATTCAAAACTAGAAACAATCTTATTAACTGACAACACAGTTAAAGGCACAGCTTTGGCCTCATGTCTTGGCAATGTTGATGCAATAAGTGCATCAATCCAAAGTAGAAAAATGCATTTTGCCCACAGATTTGTACGTAAGTTAAAGTTTAAAACCAATATTTCACACAACCTGTTAATATTCCAAGTATGTGTTCAGAGTGACTCTTAGCTACTACCACACCAAATTGCAGCTCAAGACATGTGATGTTGTCTAAATTCTATCTATTTTTATATTTGCTAAGTCTCATTAACTTTAATCAAGTGAGCCAAAACAGTTGTAGATTTCAATGCAATGATTATTTTCTGGTATTCCCAAGTGGTCTTCCATCCAAGTACTAACCAGGCCTTATCCTGCTTAGCTTCTATTCTCAGACATGTTCAGGGTGGTACAGCCATACATTGAAAGGAAGAGAAAGTAAAAGGTAAAAAAGAAAAATGATACTCAAGTAAAGTACAAATTTTTAAAAACTATAATTAAGTACAATACTCATGTACATTTACTTTATTACTGCCCAACTCTGCTTAAATGTATCCCTAAAGTTCAATTAAACCTTTATGCACACTTAGTCACACCAAAGTCATGCTAAATGTGCTTTCAAATGGAAGGTGACTTTTCATACATTAAAGGAAAATGGCCATTTGGAATAAATAATCGGTGTAAGGAGGTAATCTATTCTAATAAGGGGATAAGAGATCAGTGGCAGTTTTTAAACATACAACACAGAAAGCAGTGCTTTTACATTTATTACAGATTCAATATGTTCATGCAAGTTTTGTGACCAACAAGTTTCATGTTAACAACCACAAGCTGGCAGATATATGAGTTAGGTTCTGGTTTATTTTAAACAGGAGTTTAAAAAAATGTAATCACAAAGACAAAGGAAGTTTTTTCAGTTTGAAATTGTAACAGTGGGTGGGTACAGATATAGCCTGTAATAAGAACAAGCACGTGGTAAGTAAACATCGTGTTTCAGTCACAGTATGAGTGTGCGCCTAAATTGGTTTTGAAGAAAGTGTTTATTAAGGACAAAAGATCAGCAGAGATAAGCTGTGCTGTGTGCTCTCAATCCCGGCAAACACAGGGGCAGCTGGAGAGTAACAGCTAACAAACAGTTGATTTTCACTTTATACCACGAGTAGCTTTGAATAGATTTATAGCTCTTTGGTTCTTCCTGGCCATTTTTTTTTGTTGGAACTAAACCAAATTTGCTGTATTGTCATTTCCATCCATCGTTCAGTTTATATTTCTGGTATTAAAAAAACATATTTTAGCTGTGTTTTACAACACATATGGCTCTGTAATTTTCATTCAGCAAACATATTAGAAACCCCAGTCAGTTTCCTTGTCTTCTTGCCAGCTAAACTCATTTAACCTCTTTCCCCTTTGATCATGTTCTTTTCACAGGAGGAGGCCTTGGTGGCTCCTCTGACCATGTTGCACAGTGGACTAATGATTAAAACTTCTTTAAATAACGTCACAAATCCCTTGCTTATTATTTCCCCCTCTGTTCTTCCATTCTATAATGACAAATCTTAGACCTTCAGAGTATACACAATTATTATTCCTTTTTTCTTCCCCCTACCCATGGAGACGAGTTCCTGGGTTGTTTGATGACTGAATCCTCTGTGGTCTTTTTCCATTGTACTGCTAAAATAAAGCACAAATTAAATTAGGTTCTGCTCAGTCTCTTTTGTGTTGCAGTGTTTATTTTTCTCATAATTTACCTCAACAAAGTGCAGTTTTCTACCACTTACTGTGTGCTTTTATTTCTAATTTTTATATATAGGTTTTATCCAAAACCTCTGAACTATTTTGGGTTCAGTAATCATTGTCCCTAACCATTCATTTCCTAATATTTTAAAAACATTGTTGAGGAATCTTAATGACGTGCTCAAACATCAGTTTTCAGAGCTTAGAAAAAAAACTTTTAAACACGCATTTTTTACATTTAAATAAAAAAAAACAGCACTATCTCCCTATATTTCAAATAAATGGTACTTTAAAAACTAAGATGTTGTTAAATACTCATCAGTTCGATCAGAATTAAATTGTGTCTCCAAATTGAGATTGTTCAATCCACAATGGGTAGGATACACTATTTCAAACATTTACACTAGACCTCACTTGGGAAGATTTTAACTATTGCTTTAGTTTGTGTGGACAGTGTAAAAAATGACATTCACGAAGTTGCCAGGGTTCAGATTCTCAAATCATGTGACAAAATAAGCCATGCATCCACCTTACTTGATCATTGGTCATAATGTTATGACAAAAAGAGAGTTTAGACAGATCCTTAAAGGGGGGTGACACATAGTTCAATTCTATACTATAAACAATTAACAAATTTTCCTTCAGTTGTTATTAAAATGCTGTACATATCAAAAATAAATTTGACATTTCATCAAAGCCTATCTAAATGCCTTGGAATTTGCCTCTATCTCTTTAAAAATCTCCTATGATTCACTGACACTCCCATTTCAGTGAGTCATCACAACAATGCTTCATGCTGTTTACAACCTTTCATAGGAGCATTGTATTATTTTTGAACATTATATAATGGTTTTGGAAAATGATAACTCAGGATACAGTTGAACCTCACTCAAATAATCCCATGTTGGACCCTGAAAGTATGTTGTCTGAAGAAACGGCGCAAGTAAAGAGGCTCCTACAAAATGTTACAGCCTGGTAATATATCTCCTAGTCATCCTCTCACACATGAATGTTAAGCTCCTTATTGTGAAGAAACTACATATAGATCATTATGAAGCTATGTTTTGCGGTGAAATCATGAACATGAGCTCTTGCGAGGAGCTTTGGGTAAATAGGTGGTGCTTTGTATGAGCCGTGTTTTTGCCTCTCCAAATGGCAACCAAAGGAGATTCAAGGATTCCTCTAACATGTATGAATGAGTCAAAGCAACTCTGGTAGTGCTGCGTAGTATGACTCAAATTTTATATTATCACGGACAGCTGAAGTTACTGTTTTTCTGCAACACTAGAAACCATTTCTTGACTTTTTTTATTTTACTGTATTGCTGTCTTTGTCGCTGTTTCCATCCTCTACATATCTTCTTCTTTATCTGGTTGTAGATAGTAGTGACACATTTTTGCACATTGCGAGGGAGGAGGGTTGGGCAAAAACCATTAACGGGTTTATGGTTTTCTGTTTTTAAATAAAGCTTAACAGGATGATTCAGTCTCCATGCACCAGTCAACTCAACTCACATGCAAAACCACTTACCCCAGAAGTCCACCAGGCTTTTTACAATATAAGCACATCAACATCTCCATACATTTACGTTTTGCATAAAATCTATCCGTGCACGTCACTGAAGTGGTGTTTACTGCATTCAGCATTCGGGAAAACAGGAGGTTCTTTTTTTCATCGTCAGCCTGTATAGGCAACAAAATTTGTTTTTGCCAGGGTTTGAGCCAAGCCACTTTTTTTTTCTAGTGATAGCCTATCTCAATGCTACAGCATATACAGGTGCTTTATGGTTTTAGCTTTGTAGAACAACTTTGCTGAGGGCCCTTTTCTATTACAACATGACTGTGCCCTAGTGCAAAAAGCCGGAACTCTAAAGACATGGTTTAATGAATTCACTGTGAAAGAACTTGTCTGACCTGCACAGAGCACTGAGCCCTAAACTCAATCGCTTCAAGCACCTTTAGGATGAACTGGAACAAAGATTGTTAGCCACACCTTCTTGTCTAACATATCAGTGCCTAACTTTGTACTTTCTTTGTGGAATGAGCAGGCAAAGAACCCCATAGCAACACTCCAATATGTTGGGGCAAGCTAGAAAAAGAGCCTCTGTGGTGATCCAAGCCCATTAATTCTGTAAAGTATCATGATGTCAGACACTGATGGTAAATGAGATGGTCTGGCTCAAATTTTTTTTCTGACCTGGTGTGTCCAAATACATTTGTACATATGCAGAGGTGGACAAAGTACTCGACTCTAGTACTTGAGTAAAAGTATGGATACTCATGGTCAAATCTTACTCAACTACAAGTAAAAGTTGCTCGGTCAAAAATCTACTCAATTTAAAGTACTGAAGTACTTACTTCTGAAAATACTTAAGTATTCAAAGTTACATGCATTAAAAATACTCAAGTATTCAACATTATAAATTAGATTTTTAATAACAGTAAATTGCTGTATTGTTTTCAAAGTGATTTTACAGAACCTTGTAACTCTAAGGAACCACCTGGTGTATTGACACGTAGAACCACTCTGCTACAAATTCAACACTACCTGTAAAGACTTTAGCATAAAATGCAATAAAGTGAGTGGTGAGTTCCTAAATGCAGAAATGTAGTTTATCTGTGGTGAACACAGAAGACATTTAAACTGATAAATTATTATTCAATCCTAAAATCTCAAGCTAAGATATGGCCAAGGGTGCGCTGGTTTTTCTTCCTAAGTTTTTTCAACTGTCTCCATTGCTGGGTTCTGTTTAAAATGAAGATAGGAGCTCAGACTCAGCTCTTGACCATTAACAAGGGTGATGTAATTCTAAATCCATCCCAAGTGTGAGCTACATCTGTGATTAGCTCCCCTTGTGAGGAACATATTTTGTGGCCAATTGCATTTCAAAAATGAAAAGAAAAAAGCAACAGTACAAAGCTATGCTGAGCCAAAAGGAAAGAACTACAAGCTTCCAGAAATGTAGTGGAGTGAAAGTCATAAGTTCCCTAAAAATGAATTACTCAAGTAAAGTAAAAATACCAAAAAAAATGTACTTAAGTACATTACTCAAGTAAATGTACTCAAGTAATGTTACTGTCCACCACTGTACATATGTCCTTATATGATGTACATTATATGGTGACATGGTGGCTTAGTTGGAAGAGCCGATGCCTCTCAACAAGGAGGTTGCCCGATTGAATCCCAGCCAGGGGACCTTTTTGGGTAGAGTTTGCATGTTCTCTCTGTGCATGTGTGGGTTTCCTCTGGGTACTTTGGCTTCTTCCCACAGACCAAAGACTGTTAGGTTAGGCTAATTGGTAACTCTAAATTGTCCTTAGATGGCAGTGATAGACTTGCAACCTGTCCAGGGTGTATCCCACCACTTCCACAGTGATTGCTGGATATGGACACCAGTGACCCTTTTGTCCATGAAAGGAAGAATCTAGTATAGATCATGGATGGATAGATATAAAGATGGGATTTGTCTTTTAGTGTTATTGTATTTGTTCAAGGTTTCCTCAGTAAAATGTTGTAGACTCATTGGGGGAAAAAAAGTTGTGCTTATTTGTTGCCAAACTGTTCTAACTACCTGTAAGTCTTTAGTTTGATTACTTCTTTCATTAACCTGTTAAGCCCTAAGGGGTTTTAGAGGTAATTTCCGCCTGAAATTACACAGCTAAACAAATCAAGAATAGCT
>JARVJO010000165.1:1725308-1738270 GCA_031762555.1 Cynodonichthys magdalenae | reverse complement strand
TTTTATTAAACAACAATGCGAAGACGCAATCTGCTAGCCCGGTACGGGGCCCGTCGGGCTCAAAGTGTTAAACATGATATAGCACAGATGAAAAAAGTGTTTTTTTAGTATGTATTGCAATAAATTACTATCCTCCCATATTTTACATTTGCAACCTGTTCACTCCATCAATATTTTTTGGCCAGCTCCCTTAAGTATTTGGGCTTTATTTAAGTTTTATTTTGAAAAGTTTTGGGTTCAGGCTGTGTGTCTGCAGGCATGTTTGTCATGTTTAGTCCATGGCTCTTTGAGCATGTCCCTTCCATATCTTCTTTTCGCAGACAAGGTCTCTGCGGAAGACAGATCTTGTTTCTCCCTCTGTGCATCCATGAACTGTCATCTAGTCTTTCCAATTTTCATCCCTTAAGAGCAAGAAGAGCACATTTCACTCATCTGTGGGAGATCCAGTTAGCATAGTTCTATCTTGCCTTAATTTGCATGACTAAGCTTTTTTTGCCCCTCCATCAAAAAAAAAAAAAAAAAAAATCAATACACTGGCTTTTTTTATTGACACACTTAAAAACATTGCTATTTTAATTTAAAAGCATGGACTGGAACTTACTTCTCTCTTTGCTAAATCGGCAGTATGCGTGAAAGAGTTGCCTGGCTGGTTTCTGAATTTTATTTATTTATTTTTTAACAGGACTATTCAGGATGAAAGTACATGTTCAGAAAGTAATGGTGTCAGAAAGGTTTGCTCCTGTGGGCTGAATTTCAAAATAGAGCAAATCTTTACACTTGTAAGCTTTGACAATATTTTTTCTCAAGATGCTTTTAAATTCTGTTACATCTTAAAAGACCTGCACACTTTGTGCCAAAATGTGAATGTAGTAAAGAATGAAAAAGTGTTAGGTTAAGCCCACAGGTTCCCTATTTGTTCAATGAGTTGAGCATTATGTTTGCTGTGACTACCCAAGCAGGTCCAGTCAGAATGTGAAGGGGAGGGGAAAAAAGACAAAAATACATCATGGGTCACTTGGTCAGGGCACGTTAATCATACGTGACTGCCTAGGTAGCATGATGGGAAACAAATTGAGTGTCATTTCTCACAAAATGACTCAGGGCCAAAAGACAAGCCAAAGCACTGGCCTTACAACAGAGTCCTAGTGCGCCCCACATCCTGGTTGCAGAGGTAAGGCGCGATATGACACACTGTACACAAAAAATAGGACACTGATAAATGACTGTGGAAATATTTTCTTTGCAAAAAAAAAAGAAAGAAAGAAAAACAAAGAAAGAAAGAAAGAAAAAAATGCAGAGGATATCATAATCTAGAACCTAGTGACACAGCAGCAGCAGATAGAGAGAGAAATGGTCAAAAAAGAAATGTCAAAACAGACCTTAATTTCCTGTGAATTAATGTAATCACACCCCATATCATTGTTATAGTAAATACACCACAGTCAACCTCGGACCTTAGGTTCTTAGATGTACAGCTAGTTGCAGATAAAATGATTGCATTTCATTTTTTAAAAGTAAGCATAACATACAATGATAATAGCTAATTATGAAAATTTACATCCAAATTTAAAAAAAGAAAGGCGAGTCCAAACAACTTAAAAAAATCAAGATGTTCTGGTCCACCTCCCATCCACACCCAAAGTTAATGGTGGGAAGAATGATTTAAAAAAATTCCAAAATGAACAAAGAAAGAAAAACAATAGAGCTTTTCAGAAACTATGACGTTGAAGCATATTTCACTCATGCCTACATTCATGTTGTATTACAAAACCAATTTATTTTTTGCATCCATCTCACTTTATTCTCATTCTGTTATCCTCAAGCTTAATGTGCTAAAATGAATACTGAGTGGGAGGAAATTGTAAACAGTATCAACAAAATGTAAAGAGCTACAACTGTATTTAGAAATTATTTACTCATGGTAGGAATGTTTTTTTATGTATTCTCTCTAGTGGCTTCGAATGGGTATCGCCAACAGTCACTGGGCTAGAGGTGCATCCTGCACAGGTTGGAAGTCTAGAGCAGGGCGTATCTAAAGTCAGCATACAGTTATCCTTCAGATAAAAAAGCATACACAATTTAGGTATAGCTTTGAAGGAGTTTAAGTGCTGTATCTTAACGAGTGATGGTTGTTTGAACAGAATTTGACAACCTTAAAAATAAATTGGACCTGGTTTCTTTTTTTTTTTTTTTTTTGAGCAATTACAACTCCCAGAGTCCCTATGTTCCTCTTAGCTGTACTTCAGCTCAACACACAAGAAATAGCACTTTGAGGATCACAAGGAACTAGTTGCTTTATTAAAACTCAGCATCTTTGTTAGCAAAATACCCTAAGAGTTATTCTTTAGACAGGATGACATTTACAGTTTGAATGTAGCTTTGGAGGAGTTCAAGTTTAGCAGAAATTACTGGATTAATGGGTGGTACTGCACTGTCAGTGGCCAAGTAATTTAGTTTCCATTTTATTTTATTTATTTATTTTTTTGTATTTTTGGGCACATGACCTGAAATTATCGGTACAGTCTAGATACCCAATACAAATAGGTAAAATTAATAATCTCTGTAAGTTTGCTGGGTGTAGAGTAGATTCAGTGCTTCTTCCCACAAACAGAAGCCCATTGAGGTGAAATGGTAAACATCTACTGGGCATCTTCCAGTAGATGTTTACCATACAAAACCTACTGGATAAAGGGTTGAACCAGGCTCCCTTTTTTAGGGGTCACCACAGCAGGTAAACTCAGATAAAAGATTTGGCAGCTGCTTTTGGCCAAATGTCTTTTCTGATTGAACCTAGGCTCAAACCTGCACCCTCAAGATTACAAAACCAGAACACTGACCATCAGGCTACTGTAGTGATTAGGAGTGCATTCACACAAGCCCTGTTTAGTCCACTTTAATCAAACTCTAATTTGTTTGCCTAGGAAGTTCAGCTCATTTGGGGAGATGGAAATGCATAATCAAACTGATGTGGACCAAAAAAGCAAACTCTGGTCTGCAAACCTGGGTCTCGGCTCGGTTGAAGTGAACTCTGGTGCAGTTCAAATGCAAATGTGATTGTCAAACAGACTGGTGACTGCTACCAGACTATCAGGTGTGAAAACACTCTAAAGTACCTAATTAACATACAAGTTTCTGTACTTCTACGTAGAAGACATGCAGGCCATTGCTAAAGACAGAAACATAAGAGTCTTTGTAATACAAGTTGCAATAATTAAATAAACAAAACTATAAAGTTTCTACATTAATAGCTAATCATGACAATCAATTTATAATACCTTTCACTTGGTGGTTGTTGCTGCCTTGACGTAAATTACTTTAAGCAGTTGGAATGTAAAACATAAAGTGACTTTCATGCATAATTGTGTGAAACAAGTCAACAGTTTGCTTCGTCAGCCAAATAAATAGTCTAACTTTGCAGAAAATGTGTGTATCTGTCACTGTGTGTCGCAAGCAGCAATACAAAATATAGTTAACAGCTGCAAATTCTAAATCATCCATCTAAATTTGTATAAAAGTGGCTGACAAGGTTTAAGGAATACAATTGCTTTGACAGCTTACTTTTTAAAAAAAGCCTATAAATGCAAAAAACAAGTCTGCATCCGTAGTTTTGTTGTACAAGGGGCCTAAATTTCTTACTTTGATCTGTTTACAAATTAATAGCTATAATTTATTCATAACATTGTTTGCCATATATAAAGAGAAAGCTTAATGTCCTACAAAAGCATTTCCCTCTAAGATTTACACATTTCTCACTGGATGTTTTCCTATTTCAAAGGTTGTTTTATTTTTTTAATGCTAATTGTATTTTACTAAATGGTAGAAAACACAATTCTTTCTTTTAAGTCATGCACTTTATGATTTTTTATGGTGAAAATTTAACAGAACATAAAAAATAGTGTTGCTTGACACTCATTGACTTGGTCAGGATTCTTGATAATCTATCACATGGGTTTATATTTATTTATATTTTTCTATGGTCTATTTAGCAGGTATGATTGCGCAAATAATTTGTTTTTGCTTTTGTAGTCATGCTTTATATTGCAATTTTTTTAAAGGCTTTGCTTCCGAACATGACTGTTCAAGAATAAAAAAAATGTTTCCCTTTCAGCATTTACATTTTTTTTTTGTATTCAGGGTCATGCCTACTCTCCTAACTTGAAGTATTTGCTTCAGTTTTTACATGTCCATAGGTTGACTCCTCTCTGTGCAGGGAGATTGCAACACAAAAAGCAAAGAAGCAAATGCTGACCAGCTTGCAAAATTTACTATATTAACTAGAAAAGCTCTGCAGCTTACAGTACAGTAAAATGTAAGCCAATGTGGGCTCACACCCACACTTTATGTAAGTTTGACTAAGAAGCCATTATTTTTCAGTGATATGCATGCAGATTTATTACAGCAGCGTTTTCTTTAGTATAATTTGTTTTTGGACCACATCCACATGATAATTTACTACTTAAAGAACTTATTAAAATGTAAACAGATGTTCGGATTTATTGTTTTTATTGTCTTTCTGTGACAAACCTTTACATGCCTCTACCAATAAAATAAAAATAAAGTGAACTCACATTATAACCAGTGATGTATGTGGCAATAAGTATTGATTTCCCTTAGCAGACATTTTGTAGTTTAAAGCCTAACTTTTGTTATGGTCACAGCCATGTCCCCCCACCAAGTCGTTCTTGAAAACTTTTAAATTAATAAAGTCTTGACAATCAATAATCAACCAGACCGTGAAAGTGACAAGACTCGTGTACAGATAAATATCATCATACTGGCAATACTTAATTTTTTTTCCTCCAAATGATTTTCTTTTGTTAAAAAAAAAAGCTCTGCCTGTCTCATTGTAGCTGCATATCAATGCGTGACGATGCAGACAGATTCAGACTCGGAGGCATCGTAGCGTGATCCGTGGCGTGACTGGGGTCAACCTGAGGGAGACAGGTGTCAGAGGGACCAACAGGTCCCATGTGGGGAAAGGTTCACCAGCAATGCCCCAAGGGCTTCTTTGTGAGAAGGGACATGTGGGGAAGGAGCATCGTGAATTCTGATGATTTCCAATTCGTGTGTCTAGAAGCTGATACTGAAATCGGCAGGTGGTCGGGGAAAAGGAGGCACGGATATGGTGTTTATTTAATAACTCAAGAACTGGAAGACCTAATCTTGAAATTTTCTTGCGTCATTTTAAACAAAGATTAAATGCATCAATTGGTGACTTGCTTAAACCTGAGAGACTCTTTTTAATTAGAGCAGGCATGTAGAGAATATAATTTGGGTGCTTATCAGTTCATTGCAGCTGGATGCAGCAAATTTATCACAGTTGCTCACATCTTCATGATAACATTTTCCTCCTCGGCCTGCTGTACATTTAAATAAGACACTGAGTGAATCCCAGTAAGCTTTCTGACAGATTGCTGTTGCCAACATAGTGAAACAAGCAGATCATGAGTCATTCTTTACACCCTTTTGCACTTTGCTGTGAGTTCTCCCTTTATTCCCTGCATAAAGGAACTGCTTCTTCCAATCAGGACTTTTTAGAGAGGAGTTCAGATGATTTATTCTGAGATGAACATGCTAACCCACAGAAAGATGAAGCACTCAGTGAGACGTAATGTTAGTCATGGTTGGATCTCTGAAAAATACAATGTGGCATTTTGTGTAGATGTGTCATATCATTACTGCAAGTGAGGCTTAAACTGAGGTGATATTTACAACCACAAACATCTTTGGAAAGGTAAAACTTTTATTTGGTAGATATGTTTTAGTTAAACATAACCCGTTTGGACAGAGCTGCTTTTTCTACATGGCTCTCCTTGTACTTGTTCCAGGTGCATCTAAAACAGAGTAACCAACCAACAAAACAAAAACGTTTTCTTAAGGTTTGCACATTTATAGTAAAAAAAGACATTTAATATTATATTTTACTAAACTTACTGGAGCAACAAATGGGCTGCATTTACACCAAAAAACAAACAAACAAACAAACAAAAAACCCTAGCTGTTTTGAATTAGATAGAACTTACACTAATATAATTTTTATTCAACTGTTGTTATGAAACACTCAATTTATAATTTTATATCAAAGTTCTCTGTTAAATTTTAAGTAGGGGTCTCGACAGTACATACAGGGGGTAGAGGTTCTTGGGTGTGGTCGTAGTTTGGCAAAACCATGATTGGTCAGATTGACATGTCTTGTGGAGCATGTTAAAAGATAAAGTAAAGATAATAGTAAAATAGTTGTGAATATGTAAATAAAATCTATTGACTATTGACTATCTAGTTTAAAACAGAACAATGTTTCCATAAAAATATTGTAAACATGTAAACATAATTCATCAACTTCAAATTTGGTGCAGCTTAAACTGTCTTGAGTTATGCCTAATTTTGATATTTATATACAAACATAACTGTCTTTTTTCAGATAGGTTAGGACTGTCCAAGCCAAATGATTACACTTCTTTTCACATATACATCATTTAAATTCAGAGGGGCTAGCACCTTTATGTCTTGAGTTATGACCAAAATTTATATTTATGTCCAAATATACATGCTTCATGGTCATATCAATGGAGCTTTGCTCCTTCCCAAAATCCTCCTACAAAACAGATCCATCTTGTCTTTGACAAACTCCTCCCACACACCAAGAAATTTCCACTTGGTGACTTCAGTGAACCCCTTCACAAATTTTTTTCAAAAATGGTAGATCTTCTAAATTGTTTCTCATTAAAAGGACCAAAGGTTTTTCAGGTTAAAGTTACAGTTGAAATTGAGGTTACTGATCAAACCCATAAATGTTTTTTTTTGTTTTTGTTTGTTTGAATAAAAAACTTTTTAATCGCTAGTAATCTCAAGATATTTTTGCGATTAATCGTGATTAATCAAAATTTTTTTTTTAAAGAAACGATCACTCTACTATGGCTGATTGTGTATGTTTGTATGTTGCAATACATGTGTGACACACTGTGCATTTTTTGTTTTGTTTTTCATTTTAACTTCTTATTGCTTACTGTATTTTTTTCCTGACAACAGGAGCCTCATCTATCTTTCATTCCTCATAATACTCATTTGGAATGACAAAAATGTCCTTTAATTCTTGATTTCATTTCATTATTCTGCACAAAATGTAACTGACTCGAATTTGTTTAGAGCATTTTAGGTACTGTTTTATTTAAAAAAGGGGGCAATGCATTTTCAAAAACTTTAAACAAATAAGTCAAACCAAGCCAGTCTTTTTCTTTTTTCTCCCACACACTGGTCAGCAGAACCTCCCTCTATTTGTTTACCCTGGTTTTAAGCTGAAGCAATATTCCAGGCCCAAACTGCACCGGTGGTGAGACAGTTAAGCGTTGCAGTACTTACATAACTTTACTTCATTCAAGCCAGTCATTGGGAAAAGTTTTAAAATAAAAAATGTCCTGAAGAATCAGGTGGCTTCAGGCTAAATCATCGGCTGCAGCTTGGTTTCATATGAGCGGCTGCAGCGCTCAACAACAAAGGCTCTCATTGGATGAGACGCACAATGAAGGCTGTCTAAAGCTAATACTGATCAAGATCCCACCTCCCTGCAGTGACTACTGGGTTTGTGTGTGTCTGTGTGTGTGCGTCTTCATAGGCAGCCCAGAGAAGAGAGATCAGCCGAAAAAATATAAAGTAGCGTATTTATTCAAATATAATACGAAAAATTTAATCCATAAAATCATCCACAAAGTTGGGGGGTAGTACTATACTTGGATCAATAATTTTACTTATGTATTTTAACTGAAATATCGGCTTCATTAATAAAATGCCTGAGTCGTGAAATGAGAGCCCGTCGTAAAAAGCAGTGAAGCGAGCTTACCTCGGACACTGCTTTGTGCCTCTAAGCGAGGTAGTAACAAACCCAGGCATGTGACATGATGTGAAAAAAAGCAGTCCAGCAGCTCAGTAATGATAACAAACTAAAAAAAATGTAAAAAAAATGATCGCTGTTAAGCGTCAGCGGCGTTTACGTGTTAATAACGCGTTAATAATGCATTAATTATGCGTTAATAGTGTCCAGCACTAATAAAAACATTTCTTACAACTCATGGGTGACAGACTCAGGTCTGGGAGATCAGGTGCCTTTTGGGACATGTAAGAAGAAAGCAATGGCCATGTGGACCTGACCAATTTTGATGGTGCTCACAGATCTTGATGCATGTTTTTTACTGTGAACCATCACAGTGATTAATAGGAAGAGTGGGTTCATCTTGCAGCTAATCAAACAAATTTACAAAACAAAATATTTCGACTTATATTCTGAAGTTGAGGACATTTCTTTTAATATCCAAGTACCTTTCTCAAAGTGTGTTCCAAGTGTTAAACTGCATGAGATGCTTCATTTATGCAGCTAAATTCACACGCAGTATACTCCTACGCCTCTCTAAATGAAGGGTCATTAGGTTCTTTGTTTGACACTGACACAGCCAGAGACGAACGTGCTGGTGAAAGTATTGAATTTTGACATTTCTCCACAAGAAATACCTGTTGTGAAAAAAAACAACTGCCGCTGAATGTTCTATTACAAACAACAACTTAGCAGAAGCAGAGGCAGAACAACTCAGAATGAAAGTAACAGCCATCCTTTTTCCAGTGCCAAACTCTCTCTTTCAGATCTCTCACGACAGGAAAGAAAAGCTATAACATCTCCCAGCCAGGAAGAACAGTGATAAAAACTTCTTTATTTCAGACGAGAAACTTATGCGAGAGTCTCTACAGGAGAATCAGACACTAGATGAGATGATCTTTGTTTTGACAACACAGCTGCACTGACTTTGTGAGTGAATTATAAAGACCCCTGATGTGGAAAAGTCAGCAACACCTGCAGCGAGAGTTAAAACCTCCCCTCAGAGTTCAACAGAGTTCAGAAAGTCAATGTCAATGTAACAAAACAGCAAAACCATACTCTGATCAAAAACTACAAAAGAGTTACTTTAAGATTCAACTCTTTGTTTACAGCTTACAGCGACTATTTTAAAGGCATGTAACTATATTTAGGCATCTTAAAATATATATATATATATTTGAACACCAAAATTTACAGATTTTATATTAGTGCTTGTTTTGCATGAATTCCCAAGACCTGTTGCTGAGTTGGAGCCTGGGGGAAGCTTCGACATTGCTTCTGCATCCTCTGTGATTTTTCACTCCACTTGGCTGTACAGCAAACAGTAAGATAAAGCAACATGTCTATTTGAGGTTGAAGGAATCTGTTTTGTACCATTTCTCCCACAAAGGACAACATGCCCAGGAGGGAACGCCTCAATGATTACAATATAGATGGTAAGAAACCGCAAGAGAAGAGCAGGAAAATGAGTGCCATGTGTGTTTTAAGCCAGATATCAGTAAACCACAAGGGACCAAATCAAAATAAAGATGATTGGATGATTAATGGCTGTCTGCAGTGAGGTTTGTGGGGAATTTGTTTAAGAATTTAAGGGGAAGTTCAAATCTTTTGGAGAGAGGTTCAAAGTGAAATACATCACCAATTAATGGCTAACCTGTTGTGGACAGCTCTTTGAAGGACCTGAGTTTGAAAAAACAAAAAGAGCTTAGTTCTGACAGCCTGACAAGCAAACAACTGCTGCCAGTGGGGCCAAAACCATCTTGAAACATCTCCAGTTTAGAAGATTTTATAGTACATTCATGCAGACATTATTTTGAGGTGGCTATTCAGGCAGAGATATGATAATATTCTGGTGACAGATGTATTACTGTTAGGTCTCAGCAAGTAGCTTGAATTTTTGTAAGTTTACCTGGTAGGAGGGAACGATATAACTCCTCAGCCTTTTTATCTGCTCAGTATTTATATACAGTAGTCCTGTTTGGTATTTTAGAGAATAAAAAGAATATTGCAATTGAAAACTCTCTTGATGCATATCAGCCCAACTGACATAACCATAAGCCTCAGTACACCTAATGTAATTTAACACAGATAATGTTTGGATTATAAACACAAATCAACTAACCTGATGGTCTAATGCAAAAGAGTTTGAGTTCTTATTAAAAATGTAATTAATGGGAAATTGAATCTTGTGAATTTGTTCTTTTTATAGAGTTGTTCAATTTTGAACGGTTAGCAATAGGCTACATAAAATGCAACTACATCATTAGGTATGGCTGTACAATTTGACTTGTCAAGTCCTTCCAACCTTATACACACACGTTTGTTTTATATCCTTGTGGAGACCGTGGATTGACTTCCGTTCATTTTCTGGTAATTTTATAGCCTAACACCTGACCTTTTAATCTAAAACTAACCTAAAATCAATTCACACCTTGGACATAAACTAAATCGCCCACCCAAAATTAGCATCCATACCCTTGGGGACCATGCATTGATGTACATTTGGTCCCCACGAGGCTGCCTTTCTCTGGAAAATAGTACCCATGATGCGCCAAAAACGTTCTCACACACACACACACACACGTTCCAGCAAACTTGTTCTCCATATACAACTACAGTGCTCTTCACCTAAACATGTTCTTCTGTGTTTTAATAAAAAAAGCAAAGAAGTACTATGTGTGTTCTGGGGTGGCTAACATAAGGAAAAATAAAAAATAATAAAAAACAACTTCTCAGTTCTGTAACTCGGTTCCAATCATTCATTTTAAAGAGCAGTTGAAAATATTTGGATTGTTTGTGAACATCCCATTTTTAATTCTTATAAATGGGTGATATCTGAAAAATAGAGGCCCCAGTGTAATAGTACATCCAACTCCGGTAAGAAAATGTATACATTTTTCTGCAAACTCGGGTTACTAAGACATCTGCATGGATGATAGTATTCCGGCACCATGGCACAGAGAACACCTGGAGTCTAAGTAGACCCACTTTTCTCTCAGAGTTAATAAAAATAATAATCTGTTATTTTAGCCACAAAGAGAAACAAGAAGGCAGCAGTAAAATGAATCTGATAAAAATTATAAATTCTAAATAATCAAAATTCTTAATTAATAATAAATTATTAATAGTTTTACATCTAAAAATATATATTTTATTATTTTTATCTGTTTTTTCCTCCATTCAGCAGCCTAATAGATTTCTTTTGTTGTAAATATTTCAAAGTAATAATATGTGAGAAATCCACAATTATTTGTTTATTCAGTCACTATGTATAACACAGCTTGGTAAATTAATTGATTGAATATAATGATGTGCTTCTTTTTTAAAATCAGCATATAAAAAAAGTTAGTCCTTTATGTTATGGAAAAACCCTCTTAATTCAAGAGAAAACTCAGGTTTTTAAGAAAACGGCCACTTATCATAAGGTTTTAATGTTTAAGTATTTTTAGCTACAACAAAGATCATTAATTGCCCTTTTAAAAACCTTCTTAATGTGCATGTTGATGCTTGATGATAAAGGCTGACACTGGAACAGTGATTTTGCAGTTGTGTTAATAATTAAAAATAAGATTTAAAGAATATGTCACAGGTATTCCTCTGCTCAGAACGAAGTTACTCTTGATGTGCCTGATGAGTGACACATATTGCCATATATGCAAACAGAAATGTGTGTGTGTGTGAGGGTGGGCAGGAAAAAGTTCAGGCTAAGAATTTTTTTCCACTATCACCCCTGCATCTGTCTCGTAAAGCCTAACTATGTCACCAATACACAGAAACCAAGAAAAGTCCAGTCAAACACATTCAAAGTTCAACTGTATAAAGTTTTTTAGACAAAGTGGGCAAACTAATGTGGTCATATAGATTTTTTTTCTTTCATATTTCATTTTGTCTCAGAGCTAATATTCCTACAACAGAGTGACAGCTCTCTTTTTATCTTGAAATGGAACAGAGCAGCAGAATAATAAAAAAGACTCATAATATCAGTAGCTGTGAATCGCTGTTTCTCAGCCTACTTGTGGAATAAACTGCAAATGCTTCTTTACAAGAAATAAATATCCCACTTGCTTAATATAGCTGTCTTTCTTTTTGCCAAATAAAGCTCTCACAATGTACTCTTGAAGCAATTTCTTTTCCCAGTCAGTTTTGTTCCAAGTATGCCAGCTGTGAATAAAAATACCATGTTGGAGACCACAAGACTGAGACACAGCACAATCCACGATAATGTTTTTTTGTTGTTTTGTTTTGTTTTTTTCTTTTGTGTGTAAGTCATGATAAGTCTGGAAACTTTAGCTACAAATCTAATTTAACTGTAGATGTTATAAATAACAACAGGTGTGTGTAACTGTTGTGGACAATACCAGTTCTGTTGTTTAGAAGACCTTTTTGATGCAACTTTAGGATGCCAAGAACATGACTTTGTACATTTTTAAGTTTCCCAAATTATGCTTAAGCAAGCAGACAAAATGCTCTGTTCTGTATGTGCATCAGTGTCTCCCTCCTGATCATTTTCACACAGGGATTTATGATCCAGTAAATAGGCTATGCATTCATCCGAAGCAGATAAAGCACGATCATCCTTCCAAAACTCAGTCTCGTTTTAAATCCGAGTCTTTTATATATGAATTATTATTTTGTTTTAATTAAAAAAAAAAAAATTATTTTAACTTTGCGGGGTCCTTGGCTTTAACATCCTCCACCCGACGGGCCCAGTAGCAGGCCAGTAGATGGCATCATTGCATTGTTGTTTATTAAAAGTAGGTGTAATATTTTTTTTTAATTCATCACAAAAAATGTCTTCAATGTTTTTAAAACGAGTCGCTAAATTTTTTGGGATAAATATTCATGATTTTAGAGCTTTCTAAACATGTGTAACTTACTTCAGGCGTCGCCGATCCTTGGACGATAAGGAACTTTTTAACTTTCTCGTTGTGAGTTATTTTCTGTTCAACGCTGCTTCATTTGGTATCACTGAAAACAAGAGACTCTCACAAAGTGATATATCTTGGCACCGTGTGACTCTTTAGGCGCTTTTCCATTACAAAGCACGGCACCACTCGGCTCCACTCTACACGGCTCCACTCGGCCGTAGTTGGTTTTC
>JARVJO010000165.1:1691252-1702992 GCA_031762555.1 Cynodonichthys magdalenae | reverse complement strand
AAAGCCCTGAATTCCAAGTTTCACAGGAATTTCCCGTGCCGATAACTGCCGAAAATCCCACTTTTCATGCAGTGTCATCAAATCTTTAGACAGGTACAACACAGTGGATTTTCACTATGCCCAAAAGCTATAAGAATGAAACATATTTAAACACACATTATATAAAAATGCCCAGAGTCCATGAGTTAAAGCTCACGTCAATACATTTCATTTTCCAAGTTTGCTTCATACTTGAATACACCTCAAAAAGACCCTAGCAGTATTTTGAGATGAAAATGGATTATTTCAACTTGAACAAAGATTTGTTGCAGCCTCTATGGACGATGAGATTGAGGCTGTAGCAGATCCTGGAAGAGCTCTCTGCCGGTGGGTGTCTGAGTCTGCTCCAGAGAGAAGTTCTGAGTGGGGGAGGTAGTCACTACAGGAATCCATGCCTGCAAGACAAGGAAAACACACAGTAACGAAAAAGCACACGTTTGTTTTTTGTTTTTTGTTACTGAGAGGAGATACAATAGAATATGTAAAGATGTGGAGTGATTGGATAAATGGGAAAGAATAAGGATCAGTGCGATAGGAGACACTAGAAATTGGATAAAACGACTAAAGTTAAACTCTGTCAGAAATTTGTGTGTTCTGCATGTGCAATGTTTTTAAAAGTTCAGAGTAAAGCTTGATCATACCTCAATACAGCTGATTTTTGTGTGTGAAGTGGAAGTTGTACATGTATGTTTAGATTTCTATGCAACCACCTTCACTTGGGAAAAGACTACTGTTTTGATGATGCTAGATTGAGCTAGACTCAGTTTAGGTGGATCAAAGAAAATGTTTATATTTCCCCTAAAAACATACTGTCACTCATAAAAACTTTTGAACAATGTTCTGCACAGCACTGTTTATCATTTTGATTTTCCTGTGAAAAAACAAAAGAAAACCAAAAAGTTTTATTTTGGGCCATACCATCATGCGTCATTTGGCTCATTTAACAAAAACTGCAATATTTGTGTATGTGTTTCTGACTGACAGGGTTTAAATAATGTATGCGTGCTTCAATTAAAAACTTAGACTCATTATCTTAATTGCAATCTCTGTCTTTAATTAGCAACACACACACACACCAAGTCATTCAGGTGTGATCGATGCCCTCCTAATCTCCGACCAAAAAAATTAAAAGAAAATATCAGTGTTTTGCTATCTTTAATTAGAACGTAATGTCAAAATTAATAACAATCAAGTCAATTAGCATTCAGGTTCAGATGATGTGCACTGATTGCACTCTTTAATATTACTGAGAATTCCTGGTTAATTGTCATTATTATAGAAGTATTCAGTGGAGCAGCTGAGAAATTAATGGGGTGAGATGAGCTGACAGAAAAAAGGAGTAGAGATTTGTGAAATCCTGACAAAAAAAGTAAAAAGATAGAGCAGAAGAACAACCACCTCCCCTCAGCAGGATCTCTGATTCGACTGTGTCTAAATTAGATCTCTTTCCCAGAAATACAAAACCCACCCTGTCAATGAAATTACTCCCCTATTGAGAGGCATAAGTATTTTTCATTGTCTTTCAGACCCCCTACCCGACTTACTATAGAGAGTTCTAGACAGCCTAATACCTATATCCTTTGTTAAACCATGTGAGACAAAGCCCCATATTAAATAGTGATCTGCCTTTCTTTGGCTGCAATTCTGACTTTGAAACTACATGGTGAAAATAAATATGTTCAGCTTTAGGGAGGAATGAGCTGCGACAAGGTCAGAAGAAACACCACGCCTTTCATTCCCCGGTGAGGGGGAGAAAAAAAAAAAGATCTTATGAAGTGGAAACTGTTTCAGGCAAAGATTGTTAGTTTGCTCTTTTACAGCTCGGAGAAATACATTAGCGTTACTGGAAATGCAGAATCATCAATTAATGATTTCCTGAGCTGTAGTTTTCCACCCCAAAGCCTGGTTCTGTAATCTGCACTGAATACTCTTGTATAGGATGGCCACTAATGAGGTTCAATAAAGATGTTAGCCATGGGCTGCAGATGATGAACTTACAGTACATCCTATTTAAAAGTCACAGGATCTGCTTTTAGGGAAGAGATGACCCAATCAAGACTGCGGGGCTGTTTACCTTGAGCTTCTCATCTAAATATTAGAGCTTAATTATCAATGTGGCCATTTGGGATGTTAGATTATCTAGCAGCAACTTCTCTCTTTTGTGATTTAAGGTGATGGTGAGTTACATAATCTTTAGTGATGCAATTTATTTGTGCAACAGGAGTTTGAATGTGACATCAGCACTTGCTGCTAACTAGAAATGGCTAGAGGTGTCACATTTGAGTCTACGGTTATACCGTTAAACCACATTATGTCTGACCTGAGGAAAGAAGGTGGGATTATCTCAATGCTATTGTCTTACAGCTGAGAGTTTAATCAAATCTTGAAGCAATCGATGCACCGACTCCAGTGGACACTTTCCTTGCCCTTGGAACCCAAGGAGGATTCAGAACGGATACCAGTGGCAAAAAGAGTCACTTCGGATACATCATCATGGAGAATAAGATTAACCTCCCATCCTCCACCCACTGGGATATCTAATGTCACCCAGCTTATCTTCTAAGCACTCAATCAACCTCGAAGAACCGAGGCTGAAAACACCTTGCGGGCCTTTGTTTCTCTTTCAACTCCCACCACACGATGGCTTCTTTCAAAAGTATGTCTTTGAAACTTTTCACCATTTCAGGAAATGATTAAGTAAACCTGCTGTGCTGGTGGGAGAGTCCAAGAGAAAACAGAGAGACAAAGTGCTGAATCTGAATCACTGAGTGTCCAGCAGCATGCTGGGTACACTCTGCACTTGGCTGCAGAAATATTAGGACACAAACCCCTGAGGCTGGACTGGACACTGTCCCAAACAGAGTCATCAATTATTCAAATGTTTTCCTATTTTCCTGTTTCCTCCATTTGTTTCACTCAACAAGATCTAAAGAGATGAATTTGATCCGCTGTGGGATTTTATTATAAAACAAGCACTTAAACGAGAATCTCTCCTTTACCTCAACATATGCTGTTTCGTCACAAAATGGATTTGTTTCTTTTTTTAAACATTTTTGTAGCTGATTGTCATGGGGGAGCTTTTACTGTGTAAATGATAAAAAAATAATAAAACATCTTTTTTTTCATTACTTCTAAAGTAGCCAAACTGACAAACTTTATTTCAATCCTTCACAATAAGTCTTACAATGAGTGTAATACTCTCAAAATACAGTATCTGATAGTCTAGGCCAGTGGTTCCCATGGATGGGGTTGAGTCCCCCTGTGGGTTAGAAAAAGGCATTGTGGGGTTCTGAGATGATATCTATATATTAAACCAAGCTTATTAATGATAGGTTTTAAAGCCCCCAAAACTAGATAAAAGGAGTGGTCTAGGAGGGTTGAAGACCCCTCAAAACCACTAAAATTCAAAATGGCTGACATGTCATTTTGCAACATCACGTGTCCTGAGTCTGAGTTCTACGAGCACTGGTTCCTAATGGCACACCCTAGATTTGGTGCAGATTGGATGATGTATCAGTGATCTATAATTGTTGATCTATTCTAGGGGGTGCAGTTGAGTCAAATTTGAATATAATCTTCAGAGGTTAACAAAGGTCAATGAAATTCAGTTTGGAGCAAATCAGATCATGTATGTGGGATTTAGAGCCAAATGTATGCAAACAGCAAGGCATTCGCCACTTGGTCATGCCCACACAATCCAGCCAACAGTCAGTGTTGAGGTAAGCATGCAGCATTAACTAGTTGTGTCACCAGACACAGGTAGTGAGTGAGTCACAGTGTAAAAGTAAGACATTAAATAAGTGGCTTGCTGTTGTAAGGGGGCGGGGCTAAGATGATGTCACCAAATAACCACGTGAGTGTGATGAGTGCTGGTCTGGTATGACACACAGAAATGATCAGGCCTAAATATCTTGGATAATAAGCTAGGCAATACTACAATACTACTTACTACCAGTCAAAGTTCAGATCCAGAAATTGGAAGCTGCCCCTCTATTGTACATACAAAATACTTATGTATTCAGGTTGTATTAAAAAAAAAAAAAAAACAAACAAAAAAATCAACTCTACAGATTCCACAGTACCTTTTTTCTCCTCAAGCTAGTGTGCTCACTGTAATACAGCTCTACCTTCACACCAGTGCACAACCTCTCCAGAGGTGCAGAAAATCACTAACAGAAGTAGAAGAAGCAGAAAGTGTTGGCAAGAAAAAAAAACTAACAAAAAACAGAATGAATTGTTGCACTTTATCCTGTGATGCAGTGAACAGCTAATTGATTGATGGCTTCAGGTTTGTGTCCAAAGGTGTAGTTGTCGTTCAAACACACCAACATGACTCTGTTTGTTGTTCTGGCTTCTTGCACCTTTGGTTTTTAATGTTATGTAATAAAGTGCTGACTTTATGAGCTGTATGTAGAAAATTATATGTGAAATGTTTGCTGTGCTGTGTTTCATTCATCAGAATTTAAAGATTTTTTACTGGAAAAAAGAATAAACATTTTATTGTATTTTAACCAAACAAATGAACAGTGTTGTTCCATTTTATGTGTCTCTGCTGATTATCAAAGCAGCAAAGATTAACAATGCTGTTTCATGGGCAGTTAACCTCAAAAGCCCCGCTGATGCACCATCACATGTTCCACTCCAATGCTCACAGCCAGTACACACACGTGTGTGTCATTGTTTCAGATCAGCAAACATTCCGGTTTCAGGTCAGATTAAACTGCTGTGATTTGTTTAACCAGACACTGATTAATAAGATTTGTTAAAACCAGGGGATAATATTCATTAAAGCTTGAAAACTATACGCGATATCCGTATGTTTTAATAATAGCCAGCTGTGGTTTGCAGGAAATGGAGGGGCCAGCAGCTGACTAATAATAAACCGGAAATATTTAGTGATAAACAAAAATTTGTCTTTGCAAATAGTTCATGAAAATGTATAAACCAACCTTAAATTTAACTGGCTAAAAAAAAACATCGTTTTTAAAATTAAATAAAGGGCTTAACTTTAAACACTTATTAAAAGCCTAGCATTTCTTTTAGTGCTGTTTGATACCATCAATTTCCATTCCAATTCTGATAATAACACTCAAGCTGGTATTGGTGATACTGATCCAATACTGATACTTTGTGCAAATACACCTAAAGTGTGTGATGTATCAAAGTATTGATATTTTGATAGTATCAAAATCAGAGCATAGAGTTTCAGTAGTGACCGTCACATCGTTAATTTCCTGACAAAATACTTATCACCCATTGCATTACATGCCAGAAGTATATTCAAAAATTATTTAATGTTGATAGTTGTAGACATTTTGGTCAAACCTTGATAATAATATTACACTTAATCTCATTCAGAATTGTTATTTCATCTGATCATACCATGTTCGCTCACTGTGGCAACCCTTGAAGAAGGGAGCAGCAGACAGAGAAACAATTAGTCTAGTTTGTGAAAACCCTTAAAAGCCCCCCAAATTTTATTTTATTTTTATTTTTTTTGCCCTCAGTTTGATCTGCTCCTAGAAGCCAACACACTCATTTTACAGTTTGAACATTCATAACAGAAGCATGTCTTTGCACTCATTGACATCAATTAACTAACCTTAAAATAAACCTTTGTTGTTTCTGACACTTCATCGCACCCAGGTGCAGCTGTCTGTTAACACCATAAGGCTAACAAAGAGCAGTTTTCAGTATACATGTAACAGCTCTACATGCCAAATAATAAAAAAAGCAAGAAAACAAATGATCTGCCACATGAGCAACAAGTTATTCATCACTGACCCTAAACTAAAAAAGGTGAGCACAATTAACCCTACTGGCTTTAATTGTTTCCATACTCGCTTGAATTTGCTGAGGTTACCAGCATTCAAGTATCGAAGGTCACACTGCAAATACCTCATTTCCTGTTCTGGTGGGTCATGGAGAAGGGTTCACCTCTGCATGGATGTCAGAAGTTGGCTGCAGAGTTGGAGCAAAGTTAAAACTTTCACTGAGCGGCATTTGTTTTTAATCAGTTATGCAAACACTTTTTCCGGAAAGATTTAACATCATTCATCATAATGAAAGGCTGCATGTTTTAAATGGCTGATTATGCTTTAATCACTGCAGTTGAAATGATCTAAGCATGATTCTTTGTATTTTTTTTAATAACATTTTCACCGCCTGATGCCATTTTTACCTGTAGGTCTGTGTGTGTGTGCTGGTTTGTCTTTACTATTAAAAATTTATTTCCTTGAAACGCAGGACAGATTTTATTGACACTTTCAGAAAAAAAAATATCATTGAATATACATCTACTTGATTCAATATGACCACTACAGCTAATGAAACTTAGCAAACAAAAAAAAGCCAGAACTAGTCATATTTACAGATAATGAGTCTAAATTCTCTGTGTTAGCTGAAGCTGACCTCCACTTACCCTCTGAGAGCTAACTGATGGTGCAAGCCATGCTCCCAAAACTTTGCCATTAATCATAGGGGCCAACTATATTTGTCTGTTAGCTAAAATTTTCATTGGCCCCTGGGTGTATTTCATTTTAACTCTTGGAAAATATTTATTGGATAGGTCTTAACAATACATTAATGTTTGGAGTCAGCCCTGACGGCTGCCACCAACTAATCTTAAAATACACAAAAACATGGTTATATTCAATTAGTCTGTCTAATCTATCTATCTAAAAAGAAAAGACAAAATGTGTCAATTAAAAACCCGACTCAACTTTGTTGAATTTCTTCCTTCCTGGAATATTGAAGTGCATCAGGACTTGGTTACATTTAAGTCAATTTTACAAATACTAAACTAAATTTCTGTGTGGTATTAAAAGTGTATTTAACAACACACTACAAGCTTGACATATTGCAGTGTTAAATATTATTGCACATAACATTTGACCAAAACCGATAAAAATCTATCATTTCTCAACATAAGATGATCCTTGTCTAAAAATCTGGCATGAATTGATTCTGGCTAGACGCATTACTTCAAAGAATGCTAAATATTTTATTGTATTTAATTATTTATTTATGAATGTATGTAAGTATTTTTTTATTTTAGTTCCACAGTGGGCAACCTCTTGTAGAACTTTTTATTCCATTTAATGTCTGCAAGAAAAGAACAACATGTTGATGGAGATGCAATATAATGTGTATTGTCATTCTAAATTCTCTGTTTATTCTGTCTTTCACTGTAAAGAAGGGCCATTAGAGACTTTGCCGTCACTCTCAAAGCATCAGATCTCAGTTATAACACGTCTCTGGCATTCGACACAGCAGCAGAAACTTACAGATGAAACGCCGCTTTGATCAGAGAGTTCTTTGAGTGTGTTCTTTAAACCTTGCCTGCCACTCTGGGCATTCAGGAGGCCTTAGCAATGATGCCACAACACTGCCATTGTGCTCAGACCTCCAGCACAAAAAAATGAATTAAATTAAAATAAAATAAAAAAACACACATTGAGCACAAAAAACATATGCCACCGGGTGATCAAACAGCAATAACAGTTGGCTGAGGTTAAAGCAAAGTAAACTAGAAACACAGAATTTTCTGTGTAATCGAAGTCTGAATGTAAAGAGCTGAAATTCTCTGAAGAAGCTGAAACTGAGTTATTAATGCTAAAAGAAGCAGAGCAACAGCTGAGAGGGGAAAAATCAAACTAACTTGTAGCTAAGAGCTAAATGAAACATAATTCTAGGTAAAAGAAACCAAAAAACAGTAAAACACTAGCTAGAAGTAACACAATTCTGGCTAAAGGTTGCAAAAGACTATTGGTGTTTCTTGTTTTCTGTTCTGGAAGTCTTCTTGTATTGGCAGTCAGCACTCAGAGTATATGTTGGGTATGAATTTCAGCCACTATCACAGCAAATTATAACTCAATGTCTGTAACATTCAAGGAATTTTTCCCATTTTTATTTAGCTATGATTTGTTAGGTGTCATGGACATTTTGAATTTGACATAATTAACAGATTTATTATTTGCACAAGAGTCAGAGTACTAACACTAAAAAGAGAAACAGAAATAAAAATTTGACTTTGAAGGAAAAATAACATTTCTGTGTGGTAACAGGGAAAGAAAGCAGGTTAGTGGTTCCAGGTGAGTAAAGACAGGAGTGTGGTGCAGGTATTACGAAAAATATATGTAGAAAAAAACTATTCAAAGTTGGTGACTGTGAATACTTGTAACAGAATACAGAAATTTTGGATTGTGAAAAAGTTTAAACTCTTATGCTGAATAATAATATTAATAATAATGCAGTATTATTCTTTTACAAGTAATAATGAAGCTGATTTATTTTCCCTCATTTAGCTAAAATCAACAAACCAGACAAGTTAGCAACATAAATAAATAAAATGTTTTAGGATATGTTTCAATAAGTACAGGTGCTAAAGGAGAACTCAAATTAAATAAATAAATAAATAAACAAATAAATAATGTCAAGTTCGAACTTTTGACTCTCAAATGATTCAGAAAAATTTTACTTTATCAGCTGACAAAAACAAAATGGAAACAACCATATGTATTAAAAAATAATAACAGGGTTAACAAGCGCTTCCTTCCACAGATCACTCCACACTCAATAGTTAAAAAATGCTTCAATTTTATACTGATGATAAAACAAGCTCTTATTTGAAATGTACCCTATTTTATTAAATAGATAAAAGAGGAAAAAGTAAACTTCTGGTGTTCCAATGTGTGCTAATGTTCACTTTTTTTTCCTTTCCTTGTTTTTCAAGTGTGATGCCAATTACGACATTATATGTGAAGTGTGCCAGTCTTTCAGCTGCTAAGGCCTCAGATAGCATAAATTCACTGGATAAAGTTTCCTTTCAGCATCAATTATCTGAAAGGATTTACTGTACTTTCACTTCAGAAGGTGTATTTTATTTGTTTATTTTCTCATTCCTCATTTTTATTGATTAGGTCCAAATTGCAAGGGTGGAGCAATAGAGTTCTTGTTGATGACTGGGTGTGTATTGGTGCCTGACTAGAACCAAAATATCTCATGAACCACTGGCTCGGCACGGTGGCTCAGTTGGTAGCGCTGTTGCCTCTCAGCAAGAAGGTCGCTGGATCAAATCCTGGCCCAGGGACCTTTCTGGGTAGAGTTTGCATGTTCTCTCCGTGCATGCTTGGGTTTTGTCCGGGTAGTCCGGCTTCCTCCCACACACCAAAAACATGACTGTCAGGTGAATTGATAACTCTAAATTGTCCCTAGGTGTGAGTGAGAGAGTGAATGGTTGTTTGTCTTGTTTGTCTCTATATGTGGCCCTGTGATGGACTTGTGACCTGTCCAGGGTGTACCCTGCCCCTCACACTGTGATGGCTGGATATGGGCACCAGTGACCCCCGTGACCCTTAAAGGAAGAAACGGGTATAGATAATGGATAGATGGACCACTGGACGAATTGTAATGAGACTTGCTGAAAGAAAATTTTTGGGTGTGCAGCTACAACTGAATACTGTTTGTGTTCAAGATGGCGACCACAGTCGACTAACTTTAATAAAAAACAAAACAACTATAACACAGTTATTTTTGCTTGGTCATACCTGACAGGACAAGACTTATTCTGAGCATTACCAGACCTGTTAAAAGAATATCTCATTAAAAACTGAACAGATTTTACCAAAACTTTTAGGGAATAATCATTTGACATATGCCTACAACTAATTCACTTCTGAATTCACACTTCTTCAAAATGGCTGACAATTGACTTTATAAAACAAAACATTGGCTATAGGACACTTTCACACATACTGTGTTAACATTTACTGTTGTTGTAGCTGAAAGTCATTAATAACAGATAATTCAGAGTTCTTCTTATTACACAAGACCTTAGCTCAAAACTTTTAGCATTAACTCTTGGCACCATCGCTGTTTCTTTGTTTGTAAAATATCTCATTAACCATTCTACATATTTTAATGAACTTTTCGGAAAGTATTCAATGGCTCTATTTACAACTGTTAAACTTTTGGTGTCAGTTGTTCAGTTTGACATGGCCATAACAGCAAATCAGTATTAGCCAGCACAAAATGTTTTTACTTAGTCTATTTCACAACTAAAATTTGATGTGGTAGTAGCTGAAAGTCATTTGTGATACAAACTATGAGTGTGAAATTTCATAAGATTTTACATATTAATATAGATCATCAAAGCAGAACCTAAAGAAAGCAAGCAGGGTGAGAAACCTTAAAGATTTCCTTTAAGTATGAACCAACCGAGAGTATTATTGTGAGCACACTCTCGTTGACAGACTATTACATGGGAAATGACAGATTCACAATGCCCGTTACAGCCGGTGAGGAAATACACATCTCTCTGTACTCATGGCAAACATCACCTGCACTGCAAAGATTATTAAAAGTCTAATTATGCATATCAAACACTGCAGACGGGACAATTAGAACGGAGGGCTTTGGGCTGCCTGCCACAGATGGTTTCCCCGTTTAAAGAACCTACAGACAAATGCAGTCACTTTGAGTTTTGTTTCTGCAGCAGGTACCCTCTGTGAGAAGGGGTTTTTGGAATAGACCTATATTTAAACATTTGCTTATTCAACAGAAAAAGGAGAAGAAAAAAAACACCCACATTACAGCATTTTATTCGAACATCTGCAAATACATATGGCTTATATATGCACAATTGCTGTGGGCATGCAACAAAATATAAAATGAGAAGTAGTCAGAAGCACAGCACAGACAAGTAATATAAAAAAAACATTATACTTTTAAAGGTCCAAAATTCATTGAAGAAATACATATTGCCTACTGTGTTTTATGCCAATTTTTTTTACTTTTGTTGAGAAAAATGTTTTGTCTGGTCTCACAGATCTCACAATTACCGTTTGTGTTGTGTGATGAATGACTCTCAGCTATCCACCTTATTCCTAACCCCCATGATGCATTGCATAAGTTCATCTATCCATTATCTATACCCACTTTTTCCTTTCAGGGTCACAGGGTCACTGGTGCCCATATCTAGCAGTCAGTGTTTGAGGTACACCTTGGACAGGTCGCAAGTCCATCACAGGGCCACACAACCATTCACTCTCTCACTCACACCTAGGGACAATTTAGAGTAATGTTATTGGTGTGTGGGAGGAAGCTAGAGTGCCTGGAAAGAACCCACACATGCACGGAAAGAACATGCAAACTCTACCTAAAAAGATCCCCGGAACGGGAGTGGATCTGGCGAACTTCTTGCTAAGAGGCAGCAGCTATACAATATAGCATGATTTCTGGCACGAACCAGAACTGCTGTTTGTTTATGTGGAAACGGTACAAGCTAGCAGTTCTCCGAGAATTGCGGATTATAACGTGGAAAAACCACCTGACTAAATTCCAACATATTTAGTTAATTCATTAACTCAGTTGCTTCCGACGATGAAGCGATGAACAACCTGAAAATATCTAAGGCGTTACAGAACCTAAAAAGTAGTAGGCCTGGTTGTGTTTTGTCAAATGAAGTGGGACACAATCTTATCTACATTAAAGCAGACATTCAAAGCCACTCTGACTGAAATATTTGTCATTTGTTAGCCCTGACCTAAGCCCTCTAAACATTAGAAAGAAACCCACCCTATAAAAACTATATTCTAAAATGTAGAGTAAGACAAAACACACACACACATATATATATATACACTCACCGGCCACTTTATTAGGTACACCTGTCCAACTGCTCGTTAACACTTAATTTCTA
>JARVJO010000165.1:1654517-1667044 GCA_031762555.1 Cynodonichthys magdalenae | reverse complement strand
CGAGGACGTGGCCCACCCGGTCCAGCTGGGCTATGTGCTCATGAGGACCCAGCCCCTGAATTGAGACACAGCCATTGTTGTAAAGATGTGCTGAAGTGGGATTGTCTGAAATGGTAGGAAGTACTTAAAGACACAGAAGCCAATTTAAAAATGTTTATTTTATTTTTGAGATATACAACATGTTTATAAAAACTGAAGGTAACATAGTTACCTGTTGTTTGCTACCTTAATACATAATTCCCCACCCTATTTTAAAAAACTATAAAGTGGAACTTAAAAAAGATAAGCAGTATATAAGTTACTATAAGCTAGTTATAAAAATAAAAAATAAAAAACATGGACATATTTTGTCCTCTCTCGGCTCTCTACTCTGAATGAGAATGTGTAATGAAATGAAAATAAACTAAAATCTCCTAATAGATTCAAAGAATTGCAATGATTTGCAGAAATCTCACATCTAAATTTTAATCAGCTGAGCAGTTCAGTTGCTGTTGAAGAACTTTTTGCAGAACACAATTATTCTAGAAATCTGCATTTGAAAGCTCAGATAATCAATTAGCTTATTTAAATTGTCTTATAATTTTGCTGTGACTTATATTATACCACTCTGTTCAGGGTATGTTTCAACACATCTCTGAATGTATTTGTTAATCCAAATAGCAGAGTAATAAGACTTTTAAACTATCAATTCAGCTAGAGCATTCTTAATTACGATATGTAATGAAAATCATAATTGATGAATTGACTACTAGCACAGTAATGAATCACTTTCCATTCACATTTTGTGCCAATTCTGCTCTGACTTTGAATAAACCCTAATTATCTACATTAGTGAAAGTCAATGCCTTAATATTTAATAAATCCTGGATAATCCCATAGCAATCAATTTAGATCAAGATCGCTTTCTACCAAAGGTAGAAATGCTCTGCAACTCATCCACTGTTCCTTATAATGATGCCTATTTATATGCAGGAGCTTTTTCAAACTGCATGACGGGTAATTACTTTATTTACTTCTAATCATGTCAATGAACCATTGTGCAAGGGTTAGATTGCCTGAGCTCATTATAATTATTCTTTTTTTTTTCTTCAGCATAATATCAAGACATTTGGTCAAGCAAAGGCCCAGTTTGTGGAAGGATTGACCACTTAGATGCACACTAATAATTATTCAAATCATCTTTGTCCGTTTATTTATTTTTTATAACACTAGATGTTTTTGAATAGGCTTATCCAGCAAATTACCATTATGATCAAGTTGTCTAAAAAAAGATAAAGATAAATCAATAAACAAACGCCTAATGCATAATAAAATGTGTTTTACAACTGTAAGAGTAATCACCAATTGAAATACAAAAAGTCATTTTTATTCATTTATTACACTCAATGTTTATGCAGCTAATGTTTAGTTCTGTAATTACTAACTTTAATTTAATTTGATGCAATCCTATCTACCCCTGATTGTTGACTAAAATGTCTAACCAAGATTGCACATAAATAATAATAATAAAAAAACATACAGTAATTTAAGAAAACTGGAAAGGTTTACTACATGAATTAAATGTAACAACAAACTAAACAATCATTATTTTGCACTCAGTGGGTATGCTGGCACTGAATCTTAAACATATTAGTGCACCCAAAGCAGGACTTATACATATAAATGTCATTAGAATGTATAGTTATCATGAAAAGCACTTTGAATTGTCTTGTTAATGAAATGTGCTATATAAGCTTGCCTTGTCTAATTTTGAGGTTTTGATTTATTTATTTATTTATTTTTAATTATTAAATGGAAAGGAAGAAAAAAAACCTTACAAATGACACGCAGAAACACTCAACAGTCATGGTACTCAAACGAACATGATAGCAATAGTTAATTGAATGTCATGCACTGACCAGTTTAAATAGAAAATCATATGGACGTCACATTTGAAAATGTAATGTTTTCACATGTAAAAACACGCTAATTTACAATGATACATATCTGAAACATAAATACATGTGAGCTTTTGGTTTTCTATATGTGATCACATGTAAGCATCTCTTAAAATTCACATTTTCTTTCTGTAACTGACATTTGAGATGATGATTGCCTCTACTCTAAACATTTCTGGCTAAACCATTAAGCCTGCTTCATAGCAGGTATTAGTGACATGCCCTTTATAGTGTCGGTACTTTGTAATTCTTCACCTGTTAACCAGCTGCAGCTTTAGTGGCAGTGATGAATGAAACCTTAGTGAAACCTGGCTAACTGCAGCAGATAGACATGTTTAATTCATGTTTCAGTAATTAAGGTCATCGTGCCAGTAGTGAAAAATACATTACTGAAAGGTGCAGTGTGTTTCCCAAATATGAGATGGGTCTACTGTTTTTTTGTTCATGTTGAAATAAATATTTTAGTCTAGAAGAAGCACAGTTCATTTTACAATAAATCCAAATAGATAACCAATACTGCTGCTACATCATCAAAGCACAAGTAGACATAACTACAACACTTTTTTGACTGAATTACTATGCTGCAAGTCCTGCTTTTGATAAAACATAAAAGTTTGAATTTTTTTAAAGTTTTACAAAACTTTTTGGATGTCATGAGGAGGAAAGATAAAAATAGTTATTGTGTCCAGAAGCAATTCTAGTCCTCTTTGAAAGAGAACTAGGAAAATGCCATATGGACTACAAGTTTTAAACGGGTCAAACATATTTGCCTTTAGTAATAATACTTGGAGTTCGGCTCCTGTTGTCCTCTGTTGGATTTGAGTTAGCAACTTTAATTGTGTTTACATCAACGTTTTTCTTATGCACATTTTGAAGTATCACACTAGAAAAGGTAGATGGAAATGGCAAAATTCGCGAAAACTTCCTCAATTTCACAAAAAAAAGTTTTCATGTTCGCTTAAGGGTGGTTTTGTTTTTTTCTGAAATAGCTAATTCACAACAGGGGAGATGGAAACACATTTGCCAAATAAGTTCTGACATAGCAAACATTTACCTTGATCAGCTGTTCCTGCAGTCCAATAATTGTGGTGGCTGCAGCTAGACCCTCCTCCCACTATTGTGCGTCTTCCAGGATATTCCTATAACGTGAAGAAAATTGCATTTCTTGTCTACAGACAGCATGTAACATCACCAATGCTAGTTGATATGACAGAATAATTAAAACTTTCCTGATAGTAGCAACATGTTCTTGATAACTTCTCTCTTCCTCACTTTCTGTTTACTACAGCCATGTGTAACGTCAATGTCTGATATAATTACACTTTGCATAGCCTGGTTGATTCCCTCCAATCCAGTTGATGGAAACGTTCTGATGCAAATTTCTTCTTTTGCAACATTTTAAAAGTTTGCTCAAAATTTTATTTAAAATTGGATGGGAACATGGCTTATGACATGCTGTGAAGTCTATTCTGCTTCAGGTAATTGTACCTGGAGAAGGTGCACACTTAGCTTTGTGACTGACAATCCTTCTGGAGGAATGATGAAGAATAGATGGTTGACTGGATCTTTAACAATAGTTTTGTAAAGCTTAGAAGAGGCACTAGGCCCTTTAACAACTTTACAAAACTTTGTCCAAGAATGTCTTTACACTACCTTAGAACACTTTTATTATAGTAATATAGTGAATGTACATACTGTCCCCACCTGGTTTTGCTTTATTGGGATCTGTATCTTTATCTCTTTGTGGAGGCCAGACAACTCTGGCATCCACTAAGCCAGTTGCTTTGACAGTCTCCAGTGTTTTTGGAAGGTTGGAAGGGTTAATATCAGAGCTCCCCCAGCACAAGTGATGGGAATTGGCATCACAATCAATGAGAACTGGGAGGCCCTTATCCTTAGCATAATTGACTATTGCCACAAAGTCCTGTGATGGAGGTGACTGCTGTGATTCAAATGGCAGATAAACAGACTGCAATAATTGGTCTGGATTTGCCATTTGACTGAATGACCAACTGCACTACTACATCATTCCTTGTTATTAGGTGGGGCAGTGCAATGTATCTCACACCTTTTGTCAGGGCTACTGTTGCTCTGGGTCTGTGGCTGCTCACATCATATAGAGGTGTCCCCCCAGGGAATCCCAGGCCTTGCATCATAGACCTTACTAGCAAAGGTTCCTGGATGAAAGCTATGCTTGTATGTATCCTGCTAAGGCAGGGGCACTTCAATTTACTGGCATCTTTACAGTAATGCCAGTTGCTCTCTATAAATTCCATTACCCCCAAAACTACAGAGACTAGGACTATTTTCTCTGTCAGTAAGCATTAGATTCCACAGATTTTTTTCACGTTTGGTCACATAAAAACACAATGTATTTTAAAAAACAACAGAGAGGAACATATTTTTTAATAACAAATCATAGTCCTACCTACTTAATTTTTATTTTCTTAGAGGAGATGATAGGTGCTTTTGTTTATGGTTTTGTTGTATTGTTATATACAGATGAATACACTATGTACCACTCAAAAAAAAGAACGAAAGAATATTCATCTACTCAACTGAATTGAGTAAATCTAACACAATTGCTTCATGTTAACTTATTAAGTAAGTGAAAAAATTGGTTAAGATTTATATAATTCCATTGAGTTGACCTGTTGACATAATATATTTAAGTAAATCCAAAGGAAACTGTTTGAAAATCTTTTTTGAGCGTATCTTTCTTTTCTATGTTTAATGAAGCACAATTGTGTATTTTGTGTTGCATTTTCAGTTGTTTTAGCTTTTGTGTTCTGTAGTTTTATTTTTGGGCCTTTATGTTTGAGACCTTCATAGATGCACCCCACCCCCTTTGTTGCTAGGCAATGTATGACACACATGCAAGCTTCCTTTTAGTTGCATAAAAAATTGCTTGCTTTTGATGAAGCTTTCTCATACTGTATTTCATTTATTCTATGAAACAAAACACCCCAGGAGTGCTATACACCAATCAGAAAAAGTAATTAAGGTAAAATATATGCAATCTATGTAACGGTACCAAAAATGTAAGCATCTCTGGTCATCATCAGGATTTATGTCAAATTTTACCAGAGAAGAATCAGAAGCAAATTTATTGATAATGTCTGCACTGGTACTTTAATAAATGAAACACTACACTAAAAGCAATTATGCTTTTCACCATGGCCATCATCTCTCTGGGGAATTTAGTGCAGCAATAAGTTCCAAATTACTGGGGCCCATCCATTTTCTTTTTTTCTTCCTTTTTATCTCTATATTGCAATGTTAAAGTAATCAGGGCATAAAATAGTCAATTGCTCACTCAAACCTTGGGGAAAATAGAAAATTAAAAAGAGGGGTAGTTTGTCAAATCTAAATTATAATTTTACAAGATTTTTGTTTTCCCACATTGTTTTCTTTGAGGTACAAAGAACAACTGAGCCTTCCTTTCAGGTGGAATTTAAGGAAAATGTTCTCTTTTTAAGTTTTGGCTGTAAAATTGAGGTCTAAAAGACACAGGAATGATATATACCGGCTGATATTAAAACCCAGTGGAGCCATTATTTGAGGGTACTAAGATAAGCAATGTCTCTGATTCCAGAGCAAGAGGAATCCCTGACTATCAGATACAATAAAAGAGACAGTAGGAAGAGCAAGTTAAGCTTCATGTCATAATCCTTCCGATCTCAAACCCAAAGAGTGATTTCACCGCACTCTCCTAGATTTTTCCCTCGGAAATTACCATTTACCAATTACATGGTGTCAGGAGTGATTCATATCTCTTTAATGAGAAATGACAGTGGATAGAAGAGAGCCACCTCTGGTTTGATTTCATTCTCAGTGGGATGGGATGATCTGTTGACAGAACTAGCCGGCAGAAAGAAACAGTGGGAGAGGAAGCCATCAGCAGACTCTCAGTCATGCCTTCACCAATCCAAGGAGAAACAAGAGGGCACCTTAGGAAGGTAGAGAAAAGCTTTCTATCAAATATAACCTCGAGTGTTTGGGCCTGCTGTAAGGTGTATGCTACATACATAGAATCTTATAATTTTACATTAAGGCAAGTATAGCAATTTACCCAAACTTAGTCCTCCCCACTCAATATTGTTTATTTCTTTCTTTAATTTTTGTTAAACCTTTCTAAATATGACACGTTATAATTTAATGGTCAGCCATTTTAGATTAAGCTATATGTACAAGAGGTAGAAAACATCTTTTAATTTAGTCAGAAATGTAAACAACTTACAAGAGCAAGAGCAAACAAAACAATGGTTCTAATTTTGTTTTTTTCAGTGTTGATGCCCAAGCACAACTATCCTTAGTGTTTACAAAGTCTCATCAAATCATGCTTTTTTTATCTCTTATTGTCCAGTTTTGATGTGTCTGTGTGAATTGTAGACTCAGTTCTTTGCTGACAGGAGTGGCACCCAGTGTGGTTTTCTGCTGCTGTAGCCCATCTGCTTCAAGGTTAGATGTGTTGAGCATTCACAGATGGCATTCTGCATACCTTGGATGTAAAAAACTTTTTAAGCTACTTTAAGCTACTGCAATTTAAGCTACTGTTGCCTTTCTTTCATTTCAAACCAGTCTGCCCATTCTGTTCTGACCTCTGACATAAACAAGGCATTTTCACCCACACAAGTTCTGTTCACATGTTCATGTTTTCTTTTGACCAACACTAAAGATTGTTGTGCATGAAATCCTAGTAGATCAGCTGTTTCTGAAATACATTTTTTTACTCCATATATCTGTATGTTTCCCTGCTCAACCACAGAGACAATTGCATATCCTTTGATTTTTCATAGACAATATGCAGAGCGGTAGAGCATAGGACCTAAGGGGAAAAGGGGTAGGGTGATCCACTTGACAAAGCACCCATGTGACGTGATGAAAATATCAAATGACTCTATTGAAACAAACAACAATTCAAGATACAGATTCGTGAGCAATCCAAATCTTTTGAACAACTCCTTACAACAAATGATAAGAACCGAGTTGCGGGCAGCAAAGAGCCATTCATACTTTTTTTGTAAACTTCTTGTAAAATCTTTATTTTTTCTGTCTTAACCATGGAGATGATTGCTCCTCCTTCACTATTTCATGGAAAACAGGCAGAGTGGTGGAATGCATTGGGAAAAGAGTAATGGGGCTCCACTTGGCAAAACACATGGTTCTGCCCATGTGATGTGATGATGTAATTTGGCATCCTGAGTACACAAACCTGTGCCTCTAAAAAAAGGTGTAATATTCTCTGGGTGAAATTCCATTTTTTTCATATCTGATTAATATAATGGCTCAGTCAACTCCTAAACAATGGTGACATTTTTATATAACTTTTTTAAAAACTTTAAAAAATTATCAATAGTTAGGAAACTGTGAAGAAAAATGCACTTGTAATCCATGTATTTATGTTTTCCATTAACAAAATTTGGCAAAAGTGGAATATTTCCTGCAAGCTATTCTCGGTAAAATATATATGGTCATAGAACAACTTTACACCTAATCAGCAAGGTAGCAATCCCACAAAACCTGGTGTTTATGTTGTAGAATTTAGTTTAATGTGGTCAGTGATAACCGAGTTGCAGTCTGATTTATAAAAGCTGACCTGGTGGATTTATCCGTAAATTGACCAACAGCACATTTTTGTTTTTAGCCCCAGTCAGAGGTAAGAGCAGTGGGGGAGAAAGGTTATAAACAGAGGCCTTCACATCATAAAAGAGCTTTGTGCAGCAGCAGTCAACAACATTGGCCCCCGCACGCCCCCTAGATACCTTGTACTTGTATGTCTGTGTGCGTCCGTGTGTAAATTTAAACCAATTCTCCAGAGCCTGACTCCTGCAGTGTAGTCTAGCCTTGACTCCTGATTGCTACAATCATTTTTTTTTCTTTCTGGGGTTAGATCGACACACAGCCTGCGCACTCACATAAACTACTGCCTTTTTTTTGTGATGATTACATGAAAAAGGACCAGGAATGTTGAAAGACCAGACTTAATTATGAATTATGAATGTTCTCACAAATGCCTATGAAATAAATTGAACAGAATGGTGATGTGAACACATCGCCATAAATAATTCTTTGCAGTCTGGGTGGTTTTTTTACTCCTAATTTAAGTTTTTTTTTTTTTCCATTTAGTGTATAATTACTAATACAAAAACAAAAAGCTTTTGCTTCTCCCAGACACATTGCCAAACCTCTCTTTTCATCAAACAATAGTGAAAAATAAATACGTAGAAAATCTCCAGGAAATAAAAATTTACATCTGATGATTATTCTTATTTATAGAATAAAAAAAAAACAACTAACATTTGTGAAAGCTGTTAATGTATGAGTTTACATTTCCTATGTTATCCTCTGGGGAAATAACTTTTGTTTTCCAACCAACGGTGCACAACGAAAATAAATTTAGTTTATGGTGATATGAAACAAAGAAAAACAACAAATTCTGCAACTGTGTTTAAAGCTTAGAATACATTCAGCAAAACATAATCCCATCTTCCCTTTGCCCAGAAATAGGGTATAAAGAGTCACCTCTTGGTACTGTGCAAATGTTTTACTTTACTGAAAGCAGACCATACATTATACTGATTGAACAAAAGAATGTAAAAATGGAACTGCGGTACATGTTTGAGGGGATTAGGGGAAATGTATTGGCCTTAATCAGTTTGTGCTGGTAGTCAAAAGTGTATATCAGCATGGCATCACTGATTTGTGCCTTTGTACTGTGAACTCTGACTGAGACAGAGATCTATCAGACACCACATCCTTTGCATTGGTCACCATGACGACCATGATGTTTTTGGGTTTTTTTTTTTGTTTCCATGCAATTAAATGAGCATTATGCTTTAAGCAGAGGCTATCTGTTAAACATTACAATTTCACAGTAGTAGCCATACTGTGTTGCTGTTTTGCATTTTGTATTGTTCTCAGGGAATCATTTTTTCTGGAATAAATACTTGGAATATAAATGCATCCAATACTTCCAAAGTCACAGCACAAAGCGCTTCAATGCCCTTCATCAAACAATGTAAAAAAAACCTCAAACTCAAAAGAGCCTTTATATTTTAAATAATGGAAGCACTGTGTTGGCTGGTTTTCTGCCAACGATGACGAACTGACTCACAAGCTATAGAGGTTGTGTTGAAAATTTTAGCAGTGTGTTTTGGGAATTTTGAGGTGAGTCCTAAGTTGTGCTCTAGATCAGTTAGTAGTGTATAGATTAGATTAAAACCTTGGGAGTTTAGTAGCAGTGCTTCTGGCTCAATGTTGGTTTCTGTAACAGTTCTTGCAATGTTGCCATACATGATGCTAAGAAAGTACAGTGAATGCCTATCCTGTCAAAAACAGTGCCTTGGTTAGGTAGCTGGTGCTTCCATTCCCCCATCTTGGAAGAAATTTAAATTAAGGTTCTGTCAGAGTTAGTTCAGACAACAGTAGGTGCTTTAACTTAAGTTGTTGGCCGCAATTGCAAACTGCTCAATGCTAAATCACTATTCAACAAGTTCACATTGCATTGGCTGCACTGAGAAAACCAATGTCATTTTGCATGTTTATGGTTTTTCCCACTTTTTTATTTCAGTCACATTTTACCACTGAGGCAAATAAATTAAAGAGTAATTTTAAAAGGACAATAGGTCTTTTTTTGGTGTGCACTCTATCAAGCACAAATTAATACCTACAATGTCATTTCAATACTGAAAAAGGTCTGCAGGGAAAACAACAAAGCGCAACCCACTCTTCGATACTCACTCACATTTTTATTTATTTATTTTTTGCTTTGTTTTTGATTATTTGCCCGAAGCAACCTTATCATTGGTCAGATTTTGGTTTCAAATAGGTGGGTTCATAAAAAAAAGAATATTAAAGAGCTGTCATTTTTTTTCCTGTAAGATCTAAGGTGCTCTGCATCACATCTTTTATTTATGAAATTATCAAGCACACAGATTTGTTATTAGGTTCATTATCTACTGATATTATTGGACCTGACAAAATGTCCAACTGAGCTGAAAATGACAACTGAGCACAAACAAAATGTCATAAACTCACAATGCAACACAAAAACAACAAAATGAAGGGATGCAAATGGCTGTAGTCAAACAACCTTACAAACACATGCACAGCTTATGCTAATCATTACAAATGACTGCAGACAGAAACACAACACACATAGGACAAAATTTTGAATTTTGGTTGATCTGGTTTGGCTGTGCTAGAGGACAAAAATTAGTAAAAAATAAATTATTTTTAAAATAGTTTGTATGTTTGGATTAAATAACAACAATAACATAGTATTAAAATCTAAACACAAGAACATTTCTTTCTGGTGGTTTATTAAAATAAACACATCAAACACAGCTATTATTGTTGAGAAGTCAGTTGACCTGAGAGCTATTTCACAAAAGCAGGATTGAGAAATCCAGGATAAGAAATAAATTTAGGTTTGGTTTAGTATCAGTTCACTCTGACTTCAACTGGTTCAAAGACCAAACCAGGCTGTAGAGGTGCAGCCATGTCAAGCCAGGTGTAAGTAATCCAGGTAAATGCTCATCAACAGATTTTGCCAAACGACCATGAGATAGATCACAGATTTATTGATTTTCAATGGAGAAACACTTCTCATCAAATGAACATCTTTTGATGGAGGTTTATGAGGTGTAGGAGCATAAATGCCCTGTTTATTGTTCAATAAAAATAAAAAGGTTGAAACAATAAAAAGAAACACTGATATGGATTTTGCTTAAAGGTATTATTTCAAAATATTTTTGAATAAATATTTGATGACATGTTTGGGGGGGGGGTCCCCCATCACCGTGGCTGAGAAATGCTCTCCGTCTGTCTGTTACAATTTCAGAAAGGCTAAAATACACCAAACTATGATGAGTCATCCATATTAGTCATCCATGTTGCATGTCTGACCATACCATGTGGTCAGATGACATAATCAAAGCCCCGCCCCCTGATAACAGGAAGTGATCTTTTTTTTTGGCTTGTAAAGCTCCATCTCTGACCCTCTTGATCTAATCAGCTTTGAACAGGTTGGCTATAAATCACACATACATATTCTGATCTGCACACAATTTTGTGTGCATCATTAGAGAAACCAGCTAAACAAATTAGTTTGACAGTATCATTTTAGCCCCACCCACTTTGCTTACGGATGGCTCTAAATCACACATACATGATCTGAAGCAAATTTTGTGTGCATCATAAAAGAGGCCTGCTCAACACATTTGTGGAGTATTTTGACAAGATCACTTTAGCCCCCCGTCTGTCCATCTGTTCACCTTAAGAGATTATTTACATACTGAAGGCCTGTGGTAATTCTAACAAAAATTTTAACAGTTGGTCATTCCTGAATGAGGATGGGGGACATCAGCGACATTTGGTGTTGAGTTCTATCTTGTTTAAGATAGTAGAAGAGAGGGGCTTTAGGCTTTGGGCAGACATGGAGCCAAACAGTTTTTTGACCTCTTTATTTCTCTCTCTGAGTTTCTCTTATTTAAACTTATGTTGTTTTTATGTTTAAGAACAGTTTCTATGACCATGATTGATTTTTATTTTCTTTTGTAGCACTTTGAGATCTTTGAATATAAAGTGCCCTATAAATTAAATGTATTATTATTATTATTATTATTATTATTATCATTATTTACATTTGGATTTGGTAGATGTATATTTTATATAAAAACACACTGCTGCTGTTATATATGAGTGACAAAGGGCATGACAAACAATAATGGATCACTTGAATGCCTAAAATAAACATTTTCTAACCACTAATCTTAATGGAAAACATTGTAATCATATCATTCAAGGATTTACCTGTCCTTTGGTCAAATTAACAACTTTAAACTTAAAAATGAACAGTGGCAGTGTTTAGTGTAACGTGAATTTACTTATATTACTCCTGTTTTTGTTCCACATCTTATCAACATTTCTACAGTACAAACATGATTGGACTGTAGATTAAATATAAAAACTTTTCACAGACTGGTAAGTACCTGGAAATAAATGTTGACTGCAATGTACAAATGACTTGTACTAATTACTTAAAAGGTGCCTGCTCACATATTTCATCCCTGTATTTATTTTAGCTGTTGAAATAAATAAAAAGAGCTGACCCTTGATTTAAATAAAGGGAGGCCTGTTTTAGAAAAAATGGGAGTGGGGGGCACTGACTATATCTCACCCCTTAAACTAATACATCATCAATTCGGTCAGAGGTAGACTTCTTCTCTAAACTGCATTTATTTAAATAGAGTTTTGCAACAGGTTATGTAAATAAATGTTCATGACATTTTCACATAAACCCACTGTAAAATTGGAACTTTCAATATGAGGTCTTTGAGTGCTGCAGAAAACACCTTTTATAGAGGTGCTAACACTATTTCAATCATTAAATATACTTTTTTCAGTATCACGTTGCTGCTAACAACATTTTAATTTTCAACAACAGCAGTAAAATGACAATATTGTTTACACACTTTCAGATTTACACTTCATTTTTGTTAAACGACAATTCAACCTGGAGAGACTCACACACACAGAGAATGATGGCAGTTAAACAGTTTTATTGATATGGAGGAAGTTCTTTGG